>JAHPZR010035965.1:0-7500 GCA_019787425.1 Platygyra sinensis
ATTACGGAACAAGGTTAGGCTTAGAGTTAACGCGTAGGGCTACCGCTTGAAACTAGGGTTACCGCTTGAAATAGGGTTACCGCTTGAAACTAGGTTACGGAACAAGGTTAGGCTTAGAGTTAACGTTTAGTGTTACCGCTTGAAACTAGGGTTAGCGTTGAAGGGTGAGGGTTATTGCCGAGGGTTAGCGCTAGCGCTTCATTGTTAGGGTTAGCGCTTCGGATAACGTTAGAGTTAAGGTCAGGACGCGTTAGGGTTAGTGCAGTGTTAGGCCAAGGAGAACAATCAAGATGTAACCTTAAAAAATGTTGATTTCAGGTTTTTAAAACCGTTAAAATTGTGATTTCACGTTATCACGCGACCGCAAAGACGTTAATTTCACTCAAATTACAGCCAGTTCACTTTACGCGATTTCGCGTTAAGGCATGACGGCAAGGATGTTGATTTCACTTCAAATCCAGCAAGCTGTTCATTTCACCCAGCACTGACGTAAACTCGAAAACGTCGATTTCGGGCCTAAATAGGTTAAAATGTTGATTTCACTTTAAAGCGTCACAGCAACTATCTCTATTTCATTTTAACTGCCTGCAACGTATAAGCTTAAAAATGTAGGGCTGACAGATTAACAGATTAACCCTTCTGTGCAACGTACAGGTCTCTCTCCTTACATCTGCATGGCCCCTGATCCCAGAAGTTTAAAACACTACAAATCATGCCGATTTGAAGTAAAATCAACGCAACCTGGATCACAGATCTATGTTTTGAATCAATCGATCGCTTCTTGTTGGCCATTATTATGTTGGAATAAAAAAGGAAAAAAACACGCTCTGTAATTAGTTAAATATTATTGTGATTTACTGAGTCTTGTCTTGTCTTGCCGAACGTGATCGAAATGCATGCCGGGAAGGTTCTGTTACACCTCGTGCGCGGGTAAACATGGAGGATGATGCAAGAAAAATTTTATAAGTCTAAAAGCAGTTCTCATTTTCCAAACTTTGAAGCTAGCAACGCTTGGCAAATGGGCCACAACTCACGACAGGGTTTTATTCTTGGGCAAGAACTGCTCTTGGACTTTGCTGCCTGGATCGACCTGACTTCGAACGCTGATAACTGACTTGCCGCTGATATCAGTTGCGTTGGAAGTTACAGAACACGTTTTGCTTCTTTAAAACATGCTGGTGACTTACGGGTTATCAAGGCTTTATGATGCCTATCAACCACCAGGCAGGCTACAAGGTACTTAAAAACAATGCTTAAGATATTAGTCGAAAGAGCTATACTGCATCATGCATCACTTCTCTTTGCTTTGACGCTCGATCGAAATTCACGTGTTGTCTCACGTCACAATAAGCTGTATAAAAAAATCTCTCCAGATTCCCGCTGTATACGCATTTTTTTTAAAATAGATATCTTCATTTTTGAAAAAAGAAAAGGAACAGAGCGAAAAAAAAAAATTGAGCGACCTCGTGTCGAACCGGTGTCACGGCAAAACAAATTCGAATCTGGCCCGTTCAGCGCCTCATCCGCTTGTGCTAACGAAGCAGTAGTAAGAGCTTAAGGTATTATAGTGAGTTGATCGCTTAGCGAAACAAAAGGTTTCTTTTGTTTTCCATTCAACAAAAGGTCCCCAGAGGATGCCCTTGGAAAAATGTGTTTTTTTGCATACGTAATATCTCAAAAAGGAAGCAAACTTCAGGGAAAAAACATGCAGAACATTGTTTGACACACGGAAACAAAACTGCATGCGAAATTTGGAGCGTTTTCGACAAAGTTCACTTTTCAGTAAAAAACCTAACGCCCTTTTTCCACCGAAGCCTTCAATTATTAGATTCGGTTTTGTGATATCCAGAATAATTAAGGTCTCGGTAAGGGTTATCAGCCTCAGCCTTCAGCTTTGGCTGATAACCCCTACCTCGACCTTGATTATTCTGGATATCACAAAAACCTCATTCAATAATTGTTTATCATTATATATTCAACTCTCTAACTCTTTTCTGATTGGCTGAAAGCCTACAGTGAATTTTCGAAATCAGCGCCTGTGATGTCATAACTGCAGATCATACAATTATCATGTCAAAGACACTCAAGGTCACAGGTTATTATGTCATGTATGACTGCAGTGCATGATTTCTAAGGGTAATCATGTCAACTTCGTGCGCTTTGTAATTCTTCCCTTCAGGGAAGAAGCAAAAACATCACTTCCATTTTTTTTATTTCGTCCAATGTATAGTAAAACAATTATTAGATTCAGTTTTGTGATATCCAGAATAATCAAGGTCTCG
This sequence comes from Platygyra sinensis, assembly GCA_019787425.1. Lineage (NCBI taxonomy): Eukaryota > Metazoa > Cnidaria > Anthozoa > Scleractinia > Merulinidae > Platygyra > Platygyra sinensis. Next base: position 2,283 of record JAHPZR010035965.1, read on the forward strand.
GTAAGGGTTATCAGCCTCAGCCTTCAGCTTCAGCTAATAATCCTCACCTCGACCTTGATTATTCTGGATATCACAAAAACCTCATCCAATAATTGTTTATTATCATTATCATTATCATTAGTGTCATTATCATTATCAATATCATAATAATAATAATAATAATAATAATAATAATAATTTAATCTTATATAGCACAGCAGATCATAAGTAGATGCTCTTGCGCGCTTCACAGAAGTCATAAAAAACTACAAAATAAAATCAATATGTACAAAAACAGATTATAAATAAAATACAAAATAATCATTAAATACTAATACATTATCATTATCATCAGTATCATTATCAATGTTATTATTATGTCGCTTTAGACTTTAACCGTGAATAAGTGACTCAATAATATCACAAGAAGGATGTAGTGCTTTCAGACAAGTAGGATTTAAAGCAGATCTGTCACCTGCAGCCTTAATTTTCTCAGCTGTAACGAATCTGTTACATTGTGGGTTAGTTGTATGGACAAAAGACAGTTTCACCCATAACATCAAGGGCCAATCAAACAAAGTCAGAGCCCTCTGTTACAGGAGTTAGAGAAGGGCCCTTAGTGACAGCCATGTAAAATACAGTAGACTGGTACTGTAGATTGTGACCCTGGTGCAACATCCAGCAGAGAGCACCAAGAGAGGGTCATGATAACTTCAGTGTTAATTTTTGAAACCTGCTAAACATGACAGCAGCAATTTACAACATAATAGCAGCCTTAGCTCTGGCAAGTTCTCGGTCTTGTTGAAAGCACTAGGAATGATGTGTAATTTATACAACAAGGAATGTACCAGTTATGGATTGAATTCAGACACTGGATGGTATATTATGCTCTTCATGTACATGTATTGAAAGTGTCAACTTAAGTTGCACCATCAATGGACCAAGTACAGTATACTTAAATTGAAATACCTCAAAATTCCCAAGTTACATGTACAGTAGGTGTTGATTTAACATTTAGTATAAAGTCTATGTATGAGATAACTGGCCTATCAGGCAAAGCTTATCCCTGTTTCTGTAGCCTGAAGTGATTAGGTCTGATTGTTTCTACTCCCCCCTGGATGGAATGCTACTCCATCGTAGGGTTACCCTCCAGCATTGAATTCACTGATACCCAGTTATACACCTGGGTGGAGAGAGGCACTGAGAGATTTGAGTGTCTTGTCAAGAAAACAACACAGTGTCCCAAGCCAGGGCTCGAACCCGGTGTGCTCAATCCGGAGACAATTGCACCTGACAGTCACTGCATCTCCCATTTAATAGTAGAAAAGATATTTCACAATTTGTTGAACTTTCTTAGTATAGCATACAGTCTTTGACTAAGTTGCTGGAAAGGTGATGTTGACAGCTTTGATGTCATATGTTTGTTCTATTTCCTCATTGCAGTCATTCAAAGCAGTATAAGCAGTGCAGAGGACAGCAAGAAAAGAGGAGAAAATGGTGAACTTCTTTTCAAGAAGGATAGCAAGGAACAATTCCGCCGTAGACAGCCACTTACTAAACCTGCCAACCCATAATCAGGTCAAGGATTTGCCCCATATGTAAGTTTAACTTCTGTCAATCATGCATTCCTTATATGGTGTCATGGGGATGCTGCTCTTGTTTTAAAAAATATGGCTTCCACTGGTTTCTTGTTGTTCTTCAAGTTTATGTTGGTGAGTGGTATATTCGCTCGTGTAGGGGTTTAGCATGAATGTCAGTATAGCAAGACTTTCATGTGGGGAAGACATCTGCGAAGCAAATTGGAGAAATCAAGAGAAATACCTCGATGATTGATTACCCAGCCCAAACGTGAAAAGGAAGACAAATGCATGGCTGGTAAAAAAAGAATCACATGAGAGAAATATTTAATTTTTAAACAGACTAGACATTTCTTTTTCACTTACTTAATGTATTTAAATCTTTATTTGAAATATCTCAAACTCTTTTTAAATTTTTGTCCATCAGTTTAACTCTGGGCTTCACGCAAATCAAGGTCTATGCACACAATCAAGACAACATGTACTCTGCACGTTGCATCAACCAGTAGAAGAGAATTGAAGATGTGAAGACTCTTCATTAATTAAACAATGGTAACAATTTATTAATAATACTTCTGTCAGTCACAATTTCTTTGCTACAATCTATGATTTTAGTTTTATGTTTTGAAACCCTGTATAAGTGGTAGGTGTTTAAGTGGAATTTATATGTTGAAGGACTTATGTAACTTACACTCAGTATATGATATAATATTATATATATTTTTTAACTGATGCATTATCGATTAACAGTCATAATGAAACTTTCAACTTGCATTTACTGTCGATTATTATAATATTACTAACAGTTGTATTATATGAAAAAAAAACTATTTTGGGGAAAAATATTTAACTGTGCCCTGAAAATGCACAGCATTAATTCAGAACTAAGTTAATCAGCATAAAACACTATGCAAAATTGTAACTTTTCGTCCGTCTGGTATACTAAGTTGTCCAATAATTATATTACACTTAGCTTTAGTGCAGTTGGAATGTAAAATGACAGCTTCCTGTGTTTAACCAAAATTTATCTGTTACCTACATGTACTGATAGCTGCCTAGCTAGACACACACAGCAAATGTCACCCAAGACAACTGGATCAAAGATGTCAAAGGATAAAAACCTCTCCAATTGAAACAACTTCCAAGTATATTTTTGCTAATTGTTAGCCTGTGAAAAGACTTACATTTTAGTTGACTGTTTAGGAGCACATGCTTTATTGGCCACCAGACCCCTCCCCTCCAGATTGCCTCACTCACCAACACACTCTTCTGCATGTGTTGCAACCTTTAACTTGCATCTGCATGGCTTAGAAACTATTACAATTGTTTTGTTTTGTTTTGGTTCGTTCGCTTGTTTGTTTTCTGTTTACAAATAATATTTTTGTCAAAAACTTGAATTCTGCTGTACATAATGTGAATATGTGCTGTAGTAGTGTTAAATGTAATGAAATTATTATTAACAGTATAGTTAACAATTATTCCATGAGCGCACGTTGGATACGAGATGATAGATAGCCAACAAGGCGCGTAACGCCGAGTTGGCTATAATCATCTCTTATCCAACAAGCGCGAGTGGAATAATTATTGTTTTATTAAAAACGCTCCTAAAATATAGAAAACTGGACTACAATAAAAACAAAAAGGCCAAAAAAAAATCACGCATACGCTCGCCATTTTTTTTGATCATGGTATAATGGCTCATATACCATGATGGCTTAACCAATGAAAACTCTCGAATTGCATTATCCAATGATCCAGTTTTTAATAATTATTATTATATCAGTTGGTTAAGCTAGGTGCAGACACCTTTCGCTCGTACATGTATGCCAGATTATTGTGAAAATTTTTTTTTCCATTTGTTTTAGCCAAGGTATTGATTATACAGTCATGTTTTTTGATAAGGCCTTTACGGAGGCCATGTGCATCATAACTTACAATGCAGTGATTCTGCACTGCATCTACCAGTGATTACCAGTATAATATGAATTGATTTAATGGTATTTCTTATGATGAGTATAAATGGATTTTAGAGATGGTCAGCGTATTTCATTCTTTTAACAAAGTTTTGCTTTCAATTTGGTAGAATTTGATAGAAAAAGATAGAGAGAAATCAAGATTTCTTTGTAGGTTTATACTATATACCGGTATACACTATAGTGACCGACAGAGTGCACTTCTTGCCAGGTCTAGAACTAACTACTGTAGGGACCAAAATTTATTTGTTTTTTGTTGGGGGGGGGGGGGGGGTGGTCTTGTTATTGTTTCTGCTTTTGTTTTATACCTTGGGAGGAAAGAAGTTTAGAGTGAGGGAGAAAGAGAGAGTTGTAATTCTCATAACTACAACGATGACAATTGGCTTTTTACAATGACAAGACCCTAAAATGGTTAAATGTCGAAATAAATGAGGGGAAAAGACGCCGGAAACTTGCCGTAAACAAAGATATGTGAGTTTTAATGAAAATACCCCGAACAGTGCCAATAGCTTTCCTCGTGTTTTGATAGGCTATTTAAAAATGCAGTAAAACCTCATCGGTCAAAAAGGTTGACAGTTTGATAGCTGAAAGTTGAATTTGAAAGCTTGCATAAATTGAAAATTTATGTGTCTGCACTCTCACTGATGATAAAAATGAGCCCGTGAGAAATAAGCAGTTACAGGCTTTTGATTTTGTTTTTTTAATTGCAAACCAAACATTTCAGCCTTTTTTTCCTTTTACTGACATACGTTGTTGTGATACTACAAATTTATGAATGTATATGAAATTTGAATGGTTATAAACTGTCAAATTCCAGAATTTCCAGCTTAGTCTCAATCATAATAATTAAGAAATTACAATGGAAGAGAAGATCAAACATGCCCGTTTTTTTAGATAGTGTAAGCTTATTCACTGTAACTGAACGTGATTTTTTATCCAATCGCTGTGTAAATGTCAATGTCTAGTGGGAAAATATTTTATAATTATGATTCTATATCATTATGTAAAAAATTTAAACAACATAGGGTGCTAAGGAAATTTACAAAAACTGCACGATAGGAAACTTCGAATTCAGAATTGCATTGCGTAGAAAAGATGGTAATTGTTAATTAATTCAAGTAAAACAAAATGGATGTTTATTACTGCAAAAGTAATTTACAATTACGTTAATGTTATTAAAAGGATTTTGAAAATTAATCATCAGTTTACTTTAGACAGTTTTTTTTTTTCATTTTTGCTATTAGATAGGTTTTTTTGAAGAAAATGTTTACATACAGCTTCATATTGTTTAATTAAACGTGTAATGTGCGGCAAATGTTTTACCATGAGACGGGTTTGTCCAGTGACTCAAGACCGAGGACTGGGAGCTAGTATGGGGTGATGCAACAGGCTCATAAACGAGGTCAATACAAGGCTCACAATTTTACGTACTAGACTGTAACAACATTAACGTTCACTAATTTAGGTTTCGATTTTATAATTATAACAATGTAGAGGACGTATTTGTGTGCAGTTAGGTTAGGTAAATGATGATCATTGTTCATTGAGTATAAAAACAACAGGTTATAGAATTAATAGGCAAGTAGCAGTCGGATGATACAGAATTGAGAGACAAGTAGCAGTTGTGACCATGTTTTAGTTACGTATATAATATGAAAGTGAATTAAAATACTTTTTGGTGATATTTTG
>JAHPZR010035965.1:17500-33383 GCA_019787425.1 Platygyra sinensis
CTCGGACTTCACCACGGCGTATTAGTATAAGTATAAAAAGTCCTGGGCCGGGTTGTTCAAAGCCCGATTAAGCTAACCCAGGGTTAGTGAGAATTTTGATTGAGTTTTGTAACTTTTTGGTTAGGTAATCTGTTTATATTGTTTGGCCATCAGTTTTGAATTGTAGTAATCTCAAACTACACCAAAAGTTAGAGGTGGAAAACATTTTTAAACAAGAAAAAATAATTCCTCAGTTAACATTTAACCCTGGGTTAACATTAACCGGCTTTCGAACAACCCGGCCCTGGCGTATAAGTATAAGTATAAGTATAAAAAGTCCTTGAAAAGTCCTCTTGCTTTATAAGCTCCCTATTTTGTTCAACCTCGTCCAGTACAGTATTATTACTTACGTGGCGTAAATTGTGCATTGTCTTCCGTTTATCTCTTGCCGACGCCGAGGTGGTTAGTTCCATTTTGGAAGCAGATTGTTTTCAGGTTGTGGCACGTTATGAGTAGGTTCCCGTTGCGTAGGCGCCCTCTTTGTAATATTTTTGGGGTGTGAAATGTCCACTAATCTATTACCAGATGAAGCTGGTGACTGGCGAATTGTGGGAAATTTCCGTGTAGGTAATGATTTATGCAAAAACACTGAGCTGGATAACACAAGAAATGACCATATTATCTATCGCTTCAACACCAGTGTCCGTCTCTCCGTCCGTCTGTGTGTTTCTGTCCGTCAGTGTGTATGTCTGTCTGTCTGTCCGTCTGTCCGTCCGTCTGTCTCTCTGTCTGTCTATCAGTCAGTCATTCACTCAAGTCAACATGTTCGTGCGCGTTATCTACAAAAAGGAAATGTGGACACCAAAATATCACCAAAAAGTATTTTAATTCACTTTCATATTATATACGTAACTAAAACATGGTCACAACTGCTACTTGTCTCTCAATTCTGTATCATCCGACTGCTACTTGCCTATTAATTCTATAACCTGTTGTTTTTATACTCAATGAACAATGATCATCATTTACCTAACCTAACTGCACACAAATACGTCCTCTACATTGTTATAATTATAAAATCGAAACCTAAATTAGTGAACGTTAATGTTGTTACAGTCTAGTACGTAAAATTGTGAGCCTTGTATTGACCTCGTTTATGAGCCTGTTGCATCACCCCATACTAGCTCCCAGTCCTCGGTCTTGAGTCACTGGACAAACCCGTCTCATGGTAAAACATTTGCCGCACATTACACGTTTAATTAAACAATATGAAGCTGTATGTAAACATTTTCTTCAAAAAAACCTATCTAATAGCAAAAATGAAAAAAAAAACTGTCTAAAGTAAACTGATGATTAATTTTCAAAATCCTTTTAATAACATTAACGTAATTGTAAATTACTTTTGCAGTAATAAACATCCATTTTGTTTTACTTGAATTAATTAACAATTACCATCTTTTCTACGCAATGCAATTCTGAATTCGAAGTTTCCTATCGTGCAGTTTTTGTAAATTTCCTTAGCACCCTATGTTGTTTAAATTTTTTACATAATGATATAGAATCATAATTATAAAATATTTTCCCACTAGACATTGACATTTACACAGCGATTGGATAAAAAATCACGTTCAGTTACAGTGAATAAGCTTACACTATCTAAAAAAACGGGCATGTTTGATCTTCTCTTCCATTGTAATTTCTTAATTATTATGATTGAGACTAAGCTGGAAATTCTGGAATTTGACAGTTTATAACCATTCAAATTTCATATACATTCATAAATTTGTAGTATCACAACAACGTATGTCAGTAAAAGGAAAAAAAGGCTGAAATGTTTGGTTTGCAATTAAAAAAACAAAATCAAAAGCCTGTAACTGCTTATTTCTCACGGGCTCATTTTTATCATCAGTGAGAGTGCAGACACATAAATTTTCAATTTATGCAAGCTTTCAAATTCAACTTTCAGCTATCAAACTGTCAACCTTTTTGACCGATGAGGTTTTACTGCATTTTTAAATAGCCTATCAAAACACGAGGAAAGCTATTGGCACTGTTCGGGGTATTTTCATTAAAACTCACATATCTTTGTTTACGGCAAGTTTCCGGCGTCTTTTCCCCTCATTTATTTCGACATTTAACCATTTTAGGGTCTTGTCATTGTAAAAAGCCAATTGTCATCGTTGTAGTTATGAGAATTACAACTCTCTCTTTCTCCCTCACTCTAAACTTCTTTCCTCCCAAGGTATAAAACAAAAGCAGAAACAATAACAAGACCACCCCCCCCCCCCCCCCAACAAAAAACAAATAAATTTTGGTCCCTACAGTAGTTAGTTCTAGACCTGGCAAGAAGTGCACTCTGTCGGTCACTATAGTGTATACCGGTATATAGTATAAACCTACAAAGAAATCTTGATTTCTCTCTATCTTTTTCTATCAAATTCTACCAAATTGAAAGCAAAACTTTGTTAAAAGAATGAAATACGCTGACCATCTCTAAAATCCATTTATACTCATCATAAGAAATACCATTAAATCAATTCATATTATACTGGTAATCACTGGTAGATGCAGTGCAGAATCACTGCATTGTAAGTTATGATGCACATGGCCTCCGTAAAGGCCTTATCAAAAAACATGACTGTATAATCAATACCTTGGCTAAAACAAATGGAAAAAAAATTTTCACAATAATCTGGCATACATGTACGAGCGAAAGGTGTCTGCACCTAGCTTAACCAACTGATATAATAATAATTATTAAAAACTGGATCATTGGATAATGCAATTCGAGAGTTTTCATTGGTTAAGCCATCATGGTATATGAGCCATTATACCATGATCAAAAAAAATGGCGAGCGTATGCGTGATTTTTTTTTGGCCTTTTTGTTTTTATTGTAGTCCAGTTTTCTATATTTTAGGAGCGTTTTTAATAAAACAATAATTATTCCACTCGCGCTTGTTGGATAAGAGATGATTATAGCCAACTCGGCGTTACGCGCCTTGTTGGCTATCTATCATCTCGTATCCAACGTGCGCTCATGGAATAATTGTTAACTATACTGTTAATAATAATTTCATTACATTTAACACTACTACAGCACATATTCACATTATGTACAGCAGAATTCAAGTTTTTGACAAAAATATTATTTGTAAACAGAAAACAAACAAGCGAACGAACCAAAACAAAACAAAACAATTGTAATAGTTTCTAAGCCATGCAGATGCAAGTTAAAGGTTGCAACACATGCAGAAGAGTGTGTTGGTGAGTGAGGCAATCTGGAGGGGAGGGGTCTGGTGGCCAATAAAGCATGTGCTCCTAAACAGTCAACTAAAATGTAAGTCTTTTCACAGGCTAACAATTAGCAAAAATATACTTGGAAGTTGTTTCAATTGGAGAGGTTTTTATCCTTTGACATCTTTGATCCAGTTGTCTTGGGTGACATTTGCTGTGTGTGTCTAGCTAGGCAGCTATCAGTACATGTAGGTAACAGATAAATTTTGGTTAAACACAGGAAGCTGTCATTTTACATTCCAACTGCACTAAAGCTAAGTGTAATATAATTATTGGACAACTTAGTATACCAGACGGACGAAAAGTTACAATTTTGCATAGTGTTTTATGCTGATTAACTTAGTTCTGAATTAATGCTGTGCATTTTCAGGGCACAGTTAAATATTTTTCCCCAAAATAGTTTTTTTTTCATATAATACAACTGTTAGTAATATTATAATAATCGACAGTAAATGCAAGTTGAAAGTTTCATTATGACTGTTAATCGATAATGCATCAGTTAAAAAATATATATAATATTATATCATATACTGAGTGTAAGTTACATAAGTCCTTCAACATATAAATTCCACTTAAACACCTACCACTTATACAGGGTTTCAAAACATAAAACTAAAATCATAGATTGTAGCAAAGAAATTGTGACTGACAGAAGTATTATTAATAAATTGTTACCATTGTTTAATTAATGAAGAGTCTTCACATCTTCAATTCTCTTCTACTGGTTGATGCAACGTGCAGAGTACATGTTGTCTTGATTGTGTGCATAGACCTTGATTTGCGTGAAGCCCAGAGTTAAACTGATGGACAAAAATTTAAAAAGAGTTTGAGATATTTCAAATAAAGATTTAAATACATTAAGTAAGTGAAAAAGAAATGTCTAGTCTGTTTAAAAATTAAATATTTCTCTCATGTGATTCTTTTTTACCAGCCATGCATTTGTCTTCCTTTTCACGTTTGGGCTGGGTAATCAATCATCGAGGTATTTCTCTTGATTTCTCCAATTTGCTTCGCAGATGTCTTCCCCACATGAAAGTCTTGCTATACTGACATTCATGCTAAACCCCTACACGAGCGAATATACCACTCACCAACATAAACTTGAAGAACAACAAGAAACCAGTGGAAGCCATATTTTTTAAAACAAGAGCAGCATCCCCATGACACCATATAAGGAATGCATGATTGACAGAAGTTAAACTTACATATGGGGCAAATCCTTGACCTGATTATGGGTTGGCAGGTTTAGTAAGTGGCTGTCTACGGCGGAATTGTTCCTTGCTATCCTTCTTGAAAAGAAGTTCACCATTTTCTCCTCTTTTCTTGCTGTCCTCTGCACTGCTTATACTGCTTTGAATGACTGCAATGAGGAAATAGAACAAACATATGACATCAAAGCTGTCAACATCACCTTTCCAGCAACTTAGTCAAAGACTGTATGCTATACTAAGAAAGTTCAACAAATTGTGAAATATCTTTTCTACTATTAAATGGGAGATGCAGTGACTGTCAGGTGCAATTGTCTCCGGATTGAGCACACCGGGTTCGAGCCCTGGCTTGGGACACTGTGTTGTTTTCTTGACAAGACACTCAAATCTCTCAGTGCCTCTCTCCACCCAGGTGTATAACTGGGTATCAGTGAATTCAATGCTGGAGGGTAACCCTACGATGGAGTAGCATTCCATCCAGGGGGGAGTAGAAACAATCAGACCTAATCACTTCAGGCTACAGAAACAGGGATAAGCTTTGCCTGATAGGCCAGTTATCTCATACATAGACTTTATACTAAATGTTAAATCAACACCTACTGTACATGTAACTTGGGAATTTTGAGGTATTTCAATTTAAGTATACTGTACTTGGTCCATTGATGGTGCAACTTAAGTTGACACTTTCAATACATGTACATGAAGAGCATAATATACCATCCAGTGTCTGAATTCAATCCATAACTGGTACATTCCTTGTTGTATAAATTACACATCATTCCTAGTGCTTTCAACAAGACCGAGAACTTGCCAGAGCTAAGGCTGCTATTATGTTGTAAATTGCTGCTGTCATGTTTAGCAGGTTTCAAAAATTAACACTGAAGTTATCATGACCCTCTCTTGGTGCTCTCTGCTGGATGTTGCACCAGGGTCACAATCTACAGTACCAGTCTACTGTATTTTACATGGCTGTCACTAAGGGCCCTTCTCTAACTCCTGTAACAGAGGGCTCTGACTTTGTTTGATTGGCCCTTGATGTTATGGGTGAAACTGTCTTTTGTCCATACAACTAACCCACAATGTAACAGATTCGTTACAGCTGAGAAAATTAAGGCTGCAGGTGACAGATCTGCTTTAAATCCTACTTGTCTGAAAGCACTACATCCTTCTTGTGATATTATTGAGTCACTTATTCACGGTTAAAGTCTAAAGCGACATAATAATAACATTGATAATGATACTGATGATAATGATAATGTATTAGTATTTAATGATTATTTTGTATTTTATTTATAATCTGTTTTTGTACATATTGATTTTATTTTGTAGTTTTTTATGACTTCTGTGAAGCGCGCAAGAGCATCTACTTATGATCTGCTGTGCTATATAAGATTAAATTATTATTATTATTATTATTATTATTATTATTATGATATTGATAATGATAATGACACTAATGATAATGATAATGATAATAAACAATTATTGGATGAGGTTTTTGTGATATCCAGAATAATCAAGGTCGAGGTGAGGATTATTAGCTGAAGCTGAAGGCTGAGGCTGATAACCCTTACCGAGACCTTGATTATTCTGGATATCACAAAACTGAATCTAATAATTGTTTTACTATACATTGGACGAAATAAAAAAAAATGGAAGTGATGTTTTTGCTTCTTCCCTGAAGGGAAGAATTACAAAGCGCACGAAGTTGACATGATTACCCTTAGAAATCATGCACTGCAGTCATACATGACATAATAACCTGTGACCTTGAGTGTCTTTGACATGATAATTGTATGATCTGCAGTTATGACATCACAGGCGCTGATTTCGAAAATTCACTGTAGGCTTTCAGCCAATCAGAAAAGAGTTAGAGAGTTGAATATATAATGATAAACAATTATTGAATGAGGTTTTTGTGATATCCAGAATAATCAAGGTCGAGGTAGGGGTTATCAGCCAAAGCTGAAGGCTGAGGCTGATAACCCTTACCGAGACCTTAATTATTCTGGATATCACAAAACCGAATCTAATAATTGAAGGCTTCGGTGGAAAAAGGGCGTTAGGTTTTTTACTGAAAAGTGAACTTTGTCGAAAACGCTCCAAATTTCGCATGCAGTTTTGTTTCCGTGTGTCAAACAATGTTCTGCATGTTTTTTCCCTGAAGTTTGCTTCCTTTTTGAGATATTACGTATGCAAAAAAACACATTTTTCCAAGGGCATCCTCTGGGGACCTTTTGTTGAATGGAAAACAAAAGAAACCTTTTGTTTCGCTAAGCGATCAACTCACTATAATACCTTAAGCTCTTACTACTGCTTCGTTAGCACAAGCGGATGAGGCGCTGAACGGGCCAGATTCGAATTTGTTTTGCCGTGACACCGGTTCGACACGAGGTCGCTCAATTTTTTTTTTTCGCTCTGTTCCTTTTCTTTTTTCAAAAATGAAGATATCTATTTTAAAAAAAATGCGTATACAGCGGGAATCTGGAGAGATTTTTTTATACAGCTTATTGTGACGTGAGACAACACGTGAATTTCGATCGAGCGTCAAAGCAAAGAGAAGTGATGCATGATGCAGTATAGCTCTTTCGACTAATATCTTAAGCATTGTTTTTAAGTACCTTGTAGCCTGCCTGGTGGTTGATAGGCATCATAAAGCCTTGATAACCCGTAAGTCACCAGCATGTTTTAAAGAAGCAAAACGTGTTCTGTAACTTCCAACGCAACTGATATCAGCGGCAAGTCAGTTATCAGCGTTCGAAGTCAGGTCGATCCAGGCAGCAAAGTCCAAGAGCAGTTCTTGCCCAAGAATAAAACCCTGTCGTGAGTTGTGGCCCATTTGCCAAGCGTTGCTAGCTTCAAAGTTTGGAAAATGAGAACTGCTTTTAGACTTATAAAATTTTTCTTGCATCATCCTCCATGTTTACCCGCGCACGAGGTGTAACAGAACCTTCCCGGCATGCATTTCGATCACGTTCGGCAAGACAAGACAAGACTCAGTAAATCACAATAATATTTAACTAATTACAGAGCGTGTTTTTTTCCTTTTTTATTCCAACATAATAATGGCCAACAAGAAGCGATCGATTGATTCAAAACATAGATCTGTGATCCAGGTTGCGTTGATTTTACTTCAAATCGGCATGATTTGTAGTGTTTTAAACTTCTGGGATCAGGGGCCATGCAGATGTAAGGAGAGAGACCTGTACGTTGCACAGAAGGGTTAATCTGTTAATCTGTCAGCCCTACATTTTTAAGCTTATACGTTGCAGGCAGTTAAAATGAAATAGAGATAGTTGCTGTGACGCTTTAAAGTGAAATCAACATTTAACCTATTTAGGCCCGAAATCGACGTTTTCGAGTTTACGTCAGTGCTGGGTGAAATGAACAGCTTGCTGGATTTGAAGTGAAATCAACATCCTTGCCGTCATGCCTTAACGCGAAATCGCGTAAAGTGAACTGGCTGTAATTTGAGTGAAATTAACGTCTTTGCGGTCGCGTGATAACGTGAAATCACAATTTTAACGGTTTTAAAAACCTGAAATCAACATTTTTTAAGGTTACATCTTGATTGTTCTCCTTGGCCTAACACTGCACTAACCCTAACGCGTCCTGACCTTAACTCTAACGTTATCCGAAGCGCTAACCCTAACAATGAAGCGCTAGCGCTAACCCTCGGCAATAACCCTCACCCTTCAACGCTAACCCTAGTTTCAAGCGGTAACACTAAACGTTAACTCTAAGCCTAACCTTGTTCCGTAACCCTAGTTTCAAGCGGTAACCCTATTTCAAGCGGTAACCCTAGTTTCAAGCGGTAGCCCTACGCGTTAACTCTAAGCCTAACCTTGTTCCGTAATCCTAGTTTCAAGTCGTAGCCCTAAGCGTTAACTCTAAACCTAACCTTGTTCCGTAACCCTTCAACGCTAGCCCTAGTTTCGAGCGGTAACCCTAACCCTAAGTAAAACCCTAAGGGTTTAAGTCCTTGCGGTGGCGTGATAATGTGAAATCAAAATTTTAAGTCTCTGTAAATGACCTGATATCAACATTGTCTAGCTTGCGCATTGCGGGAAATTAACATCTGGCTGTAATTTGAGTGAACCGAACGTCTTTGCGGTCGCACGTTAACGTGAAGTAAAAGTTTTAACGGTTTTAACCTGACATCAACACTTTTTGAGGTTACACGTTGCAAAAGATCAATATTTTGCTGGATTTTAAGTGAAATTACCGTCTTTGCGGTCACGTGCTGACGTGACAACAAATACAGGGTTTTTTGCATACGTAATATCTCGAAAACGAAACAAACTTCAGCAAAAAAACATGCAGAACATTGTCTAACGCACCTAAACAAAACTGCATGCGAAATTTGGAGCGTTTTTGATAAATTTCATTTTTGAGTAAAAACCTAACGCCCTTTTTCCACCGAAGCCTTCAATTGTTTTTTATAACATAGCTATATGCTAGCGTGCACTCTGATTGGCTATTTTTTTCTGAAAAAGAAATGGATGGTTCATAGAGATGGTTCATGCTCACGTCATTGTCGGTGAAATTTCTTGCCAGCAAAAGGTTTTTTTTGCAACTTTTTAAAATAAAACTTAACTTTAGCTGTTACTAATGGCAAGTATTATCCAACATTCGGTGACTTTGAACATTTAGAAAACGTGTCTGAAATGGTTGCAGAAACATCGGAAAGGTCGAAAGATCAACAAAGCCAAAGCCCCACTAGTGAAAACAACACTTGCACATGCACGTGTAGCGAAAAGTGAAAACAACACGTGCCCATGCACGTGCAGAATTTGCAATTTGATCAGTGCAGATAAAGCGATATTTCAGTGTGAAAAATGTCCTGCTATGTTATACAAGCAATGGACAATGTCTAGTGTGCGTCCATCCAATTCGGACTTGGATAGTTGGGAGAGCACTTAGGTAGCTACAGATGCTGTCGGCTGAGCCTCGAGCATCTCTTACGCTACCTTCGTGCTCGCCCAACTATCCGTGTGCATCCCGAATTGGATGGACGCACGCTAGACATTGTCCATTCCTTAACTAGAGGCAAATAAATAGATAAATAAAGATTAATTCCGAAATTTTTCTCCACAGTTCCAATGTGTGATCTTTCGTTTAATTAACCTCTCACTCCCAAGAGTTCCATGTGGTACAAATGCCCATTAGATGCTCATTATATTGAGTTTTAAATGAAGTTTTCATTCATTTATTTACATAAAGTAAAGTACTATTACCCAAATTATAGAAGGACTGAGATATTTCAAACAGGCAAATACTGAATCCCAGCCTTACCATGATTTGCACCATTGCTAACAGACACTTCTCCATTTTTCCCAGCCTTTCCATTGATAACTTTGCCAGGTGTTCCATTCTTTCCTGACTCTTTCGGAATCTCTCGAGTGTCTTCCAGACCACGGCTTTTCCCATAAATTATACGGATTATGAGCCACACAATGAACTGAAACCAGTATAGATTCATGAGAAACAAAATCCAAAGCATTGCATTGAAGAAAAAGTAGAATGGAGCTGTAGGAACATACTGTCGGGCATCACTGCCAGTGGAGTACAGTACTTTAAGTGGGTAGAGGTATAGACGGCAATACAACCTGAAACATAATCTGTAGAATTAGATGCACTCTAAAAAAAGGCAAGATGTAAAGATCAACAATAAGACTGATATAAAAACAATGTGTTCTAACAATTACATAAAATTTCCACAGAAAATTCTTTGTGTTAACTTAACTGAATAGTGTAAACAGTACTTTTCAAACTCATAATTCATCAGCTTAAAGGTTAAATAAAGGAAGTCATGACCATGATGTCCACAACATTTCAATCTTGATTAGCAAAACATTTTGTGATTTTATTTCTCCATTTTCTCCTTTAGGTTTTGATTGAGACGATAAATATATCAAAAACGTGTACTCAAGACAGTGTTTGATATCTGTTTCCAAACTCCTCAAAGTTCATCTCAAATACTCTGCTGTGTGCTGTACATGTATTTTCCACACACCTCTCTGTGTTTTGGAAATGGTCTTTTATATTTGAAAGATTTAGTCCTGTGTGTTAAGATAGAATTTTTTCAGAGCTTAACCATGGGCTCTGCAGTAGTTAGGATAATTATACACTTTATATCATTACAAGGCTCACCATAGCGATGCAAAAGACAAAAATCCCATAACACTGAGGATGTCTGGTATGATATGATATTTTCCACCACGTGACTTGAAACCAAGGCAGAGTTTAGAAAACTCCAGAAAAATATCATTGACATCATGAAGGAAAAGCACCAGAACACCCACTCTATGGTACCTGAAATGCAGACAGAGCATTAAAATACATACAAAAACAATGATTATCAGGGTACACTTTTAATGTTGGGCAGTCTAACTTAATTAGGAAATCAAAATTATCTAACATAAATTTATTAATTAATTACAAATAAGCCTGCTACTCAGTTTGATACATGATACATGTACATCAAAATGTTGGTTGACATGGCAGTGATGTCTCTTGGGATCATACAGGACTGTACATAAGAGTCACCAACAAGGCAAGATCTGTTTGTTAACTAACAATTCTGCCAGTGAGGGTTTTCTCCACACTTTGTGGATATATTGTTTCAGCAACAGGGCAATTTCACCTTTAGCATCAAGGGAAAATCAAGTATACTCAGCCGTAACAGGTGTTACAGGTTGCAGACCTTAATGACAACCTTGGTTAATGTTGGAATACTTTTCCCTGATCTCTCAAAAAGTGTCCAAAATTTAGATGTAGGGAAACTGTAATTTTTCCTTAGATGTTTTAATGTGAATTATGCAAAATGTCTACAAAACGTTACAAACACCCTCTACTCACAGAAGTTGGCCATGCATGTTTGTTTTCCACAAAACCAGTACTTAGTCTCATTCAGCCAAATTTCTTTACTGTCAGTGGTCGTCATCGGAACTTGGTTCCAGGCCTTGCTACCATCAACCCCCCCCCCTCCCCCCCTGCCCCTATCCCTGCATCCATGAGCCACATTACAATACAATACAATACAATACTTTATTGACACTCCCTGGTGGGGCTTTTCAGTGACAATGCGACTAACAATATAAACATACCTACCTACCATTAAGTTCCATCTGCAGTTTGTCAGTTTAGCTAATTTACATATTTGTTAGCTATACATGTATGTAATTTATGAGATAAGGCAGGATAATCTACTCATCCCAAGCTGCCAGGCATGACTTTCTTTGCATGCTTTTTATCCCATGGCAACATTAAGTCTAATAACCCAGCACTGAACATTAATTTTTTTTCTAGCAATCTTACCTCAAAGCGAACGAAAAAAAGATGAGCAAATTAGTTAATATGTGATGCGCAATCATAAGGATGGAATCCCTTCGCCATTGGTCCATAAACAGTGTAGCATAAATGGAATGAAAATAAAAGCCTGCTTCTACCACATACAGCATGTAGATGTCTTGAGGAATAGGCATTCCTTTGTACCATCCTGTAGATGAACAAGTCAGACCTTAGCCATTAAGCGTACCCAAAGGCATGTAATGTAACTCCCTAGCCCCAAACAATAGACTGATGAAAGTAATATTTACAACAGGCAAATAGAGGTTCCACCAGGTCTTAAGTCTCGTGTGTAAAGCCATCCGCACTCCTTAAGAAAAATTGAGAAAAGACATCTGTCTTAACATTGATAATCAAGTTCAAGGTCATCTGCTTTTTTTAAAAGTCAGCTGTTGAGACCACAATGGAAATTTGTTAATAAAGACATTTGGTCAGTTTGATCAGAGGTTTAAAAATTCTTATCTGGGAACATACTATAGCAAATTAAGGTCATCAACATCTGTCTCATGCAAAGATAATAAGCAGAGAGTAGAATTTTCCTCTGTTGCCTCCACACGTCATGTAAGGTATTGTCACACTCACACCAAAATGATAATTATAGATAATCTACGCATGAAGCAGGATTATCATCTGTAAGACACAGATGCTCCTCCAATTGTTCTTGAGAGCAGCTGGCTGTACAAGGATATGCCACGGCTCTGTCACAGAAATGAGCATGTATTTCTTGATTAACCAGCTGATTCACTTTGTGTTGTTGCAAGTAATTACCGTAAACACAGGCATATAAGCCGCACTCACAGATAAGCCGTACCCCAAGTTTGGGAACTCAAATTTTGAAAAAAAAAATTGGAAAGAAATTAAAATAAATCGAAAGTGGAGTCCTAAGAAAGATGTCAGTTATGTACATTCATTGTTTCCTCTGAGAGTTTCTAATTGAACGGGCCAACCAGCGCATTAACTAACTAACATTTAAACAGAGAATTCTAAAACTCTTACCTATAATTGAATGGCTTGGTGCAAGACAGGCGTAAGTGACTTTTTCAGGTAAATATTTTTTTTCCTTCAAAAGTGCCTGAATTTTTGCATGTGCTTTTCAATTAAGTAGTAAAACATTCTCTTGTATTTTTTCGGCTGGTTTGCACTTTGCTTCTGACAAAAACGAGGTCAAAATATCGAAGCGTGCAAAATGAACGTATTACAAAGCGGAACAAGAGCATTTCAGCCAAAAAAAGATACAGGAGAATGTTTTTTCTACTAAACTGAAAAGCACATGCAAAAATTCTGGCACTTTTGAAGGAAAAAAAATTTTACCCGAACAAGTCACTTACACCTGTCTTGCACCAAGCCATTCAATTTTAGCTCTGTAATGGTATGAAAATCTGACTTAGACATAAATTTGATCTTTCTCTGGTATTTTTAATCCATTATTTTTCATTATGTCGACCGTTTCTCAATAGAATTTACATACATCAAACATGAAACACTTCAGTTTCGGTTTGTTCGTTCGTAGCTTAGTAACCAGACAATTGATCAGAAGTTGGGAGTACTGGGAACGATGCAGTTTACCACGCGTATTTT
This sequence comes from Platygyra sinensis, assembly GCA_019787425.1. Taxonomy (NCBI): domain Eukaryota; kingdom Metazoa; phylum Cnidaria; class Anthozoa; order Scleractinia; family Merulinidae; genus Platygyra; species Platygyra sinensis. The sequence continues at coordinate 30,911 of JAHPZR010035965.1, forward strand.
CGCTGGCTCTTTGAGGGATTGATTTCTGTCGAAGTGAGCGGCCATCGGCGGCAATGTAAACAACTTTCTGGTAGAAAGAGATTCTCTGCCGAGTGACATTCAGCTGCTCAAGAAAGGCAATGTTAAACCGGTTAATATGAACAAAAACAGCTCTTTTAGCCATAGGAGCCACCAAACTCGCAAAAGCCAAATGTACTGAGGTGTTACCATTTGCTACACAGGTCTATTGAGATCGCAAAATTTTTTGCAAATTTATGGCATGGTCTTCAGATGTTCTCGCAGATAAGCCGCATCCCCGATTTGATATGAAAATTTTGAGCAAAAAGTGTGCGGCTTATACGCCTGTGTTTACAGTAGCAATTATTGAATGAGGCCGAGTGGGATATGAAGAATTCTGCAGATCAAGGAGGGTGTTATCTGCAGAATTCTTCATATCCTACAAAAGCTGAATTCAATAATTGCTTTATTATTCATTCAAGATATTTCTCCATTCTGAAAGGAGTTTCACAATTTCACTCTTTGTTTTTCCGCTCACCAAAAATAACACAACCTCGTCCCCAGGTTTTCTCAGTCAATGGTTCAATAATCTGCAGCGGGCTGCACTTTTGACGCCATTTTGACGTCATCGGTTCAATAATTGCAGAAAGATAATTAGGCAGGAGGTCGCACTTATGGATTTGATGTTTACATTGGACAAAAATTCTGTCATCGCATGCTCGCGACATGTGCAACCCTTATGTCATGACCAGACATCACTATGGTCGCGGCACCTTAAGGATCAAAGAGGCCGATGTCCTGCCTCGAAGCAGGTCATGTCTTGCCTAATGACCTTGAAAAAACATTTTTTATTTTTCTTCTGTCCCAATGCCAATCAAATCTAAAAATACCAAAATCAATTGTTGGATTTTTCGCAACACTGCAAAGAAGCCTCGTGTATACAGCTCCTGTGTTAAATTCAAAAGCGCTTTTAAAATTCTTCAACATGGCCAACTTCAATCCGTACGAATTCTCACAAACTTGTCGTGATTGTCATGGCCGCGGTAAACACCAAGACCTCAATCATCGATTTCTGTCTTCCTTCTCTGCCTCCGCCTGTGTAATACAGAGGCAATAGTCCAACATTTGCCGGCAAATGTTCTCAAAAGCATACAAACCAATAGATTTGGTAGATTAAGGAAATTAAAAAAGTTGCCAACAAAACGAGTACCAGCCTCATAGCTAACAAAATTGTTTGGCGCTTTTTTCGCGCGTGAAAATTTAAATAATTAGCAGACTCGTATCTTATATATTTGTCGCATATGTGCGACCCCTTTGATCCCCGTAGTGTAAATGTCCCGACACATTTGCATAACAACTTATGGCGCGACAGAAACATAAAAAGTCTACAGTGCGACCCATGCCTAACTGGTAAAAAATAGTCGCCAAATGCAAATGTCTGGTTGCCAGAAGGTCCGTATGACATACATGGCGTAGTCAATGACCAAGGCTTGCAATGCATTATAGGGCCGATTTCAAACACAGTCAGACATTTGGAAATCCTCAGATGTGAGAGAATCAATGCAGCCAAAGCAAAAGGATGGATTGACTTCTTTCTTATGTTGAGTGTTTTAGAAGCGAAGATTTTCAATATGGTTTTCTAGAAGAACATAAGGGGGCCTTTCCTGAATGCAACGCGGGATTCCCGCAATAGCGTGGTCTGGCGGATACACTGATCCTCTAAAGTATTTTCATGCCAAATTTCTGAGAAAGCTAATTCCACATTCAATTGCGATTTTTTGACTTAATATGCATGCGCTGCATTTAACTGGGTTCTTTTGGTCACAAAGAAAAAGCTGAGAATTCCTGGGTTCTTTGCATCATCACCTTTTCCAACACACCCTTGTAATTAGAAGACTAAAACCATCAATATCATGAAGAAAAACAGTACAGATAGCAAGGGTATTGATCTATAAAACAATCACTGTATTAACGCCATGCATGTTTTTTGTAAACCTTGTGCGTGCTGACTTGCATTAGCAAGAGTGCGTACAATATTGTGTTCAGCCCATTTTAAGCGAACTAATTCTTATTGGAGTGGCAGATCTAAGGGACGGTTCATTATTTATGGGGATGACCGGGTCGGATAATTGAAAACAACTTTTTGTTTTTTTCGTAATACCCGTTGTAGAATCATGTCAGAATTTCTAAGCCTGTCCTGACTCGTTTAAAATTTTTCAAAGCCCAGTCAATGGAAATAATCCTAAAAGTTGACAAAAATTTCAAGTCATCAATTGAACCAGACAATGTTTGTAAACCTTACGTGACCTTTATGGCTTGATGCAAAACTCGACGTATTTACAAAATGTTTTTATCCGGGTTTTATATCTCAATGCCAGAACTTTAAACTACAACATGCCCTTGCCTAGAAGTAGCTGTAAATGATTGTTGATGATTTTATCTTTCCTCTCCACGAACGCCACAACGACAAATCCCT
>JAHPZR010035968.1:0-25000 GCA_019787425.1 Platygyra sinensis
TTATCAGGCCGAAAGGATGACTACACCACGATGATGATGGACTCTCATGCTAATCAACTCATCTTACAAAAGGCTCTTGTGGCATGGAAACACGCAGTAAGCTAAGGATTGTTATGCTTCGCCAGATTCAACTTCCAAGTACATAACTGCAAACTCACTGCTTATCCAATCTACTCAACCAACAATTATCCAGCTGATGAGGCTGACACGCACAACTTCTATGAGCAACTACAGTTAGAGGTGGCAAAAACACCAAAACCAACGATGTCTTGATGGTATACAGACAACACTTAATGCTAAAGTTAGGAGTGACAACAACACAGAAAGAGAGACCATATGGGTAAAACATGGCACTGTGGATCAACCTGAAATGGTGAGAATGGAAAGCTTTTTGCTGACAGATCTTCATCTGTGACCCGGACTAAATGGCTTGGTTATATTGGGAAGGCACCCTCTTCCCTCATAAAGAGATTCATAAGTCACCATGGAACTCACCAGACAAACAGCACTAAAAGATAACAAATAGAGCCACATTACAATCAACTAGCAAATGGGAGAACGTCTCGTATCATCTTAGGATGACAACAAGGTGTTAAAGGGGTGTGCAGAATAATAGGTAAGTGACCACATGCTGGTGGTCAGTAGACTTCGTCCTGAAGTTAGGAGGGTAGTCCAAAGAGTCCGCAGGGAGAAAGTTAGACCTTATAAGCTAAAAGAGATCCACCAGTACCAAAGAGAGTTCGTTTAAGACTACAGAACAGTTGAGGTTTTTAGCAGAACAATGGATGCCCAGGAGGAATGCAACAGGGGTTTGGGGTGGAGGAAATCTGGTCAAATGTTCAAGAGCATATAGTAGAACGTCGTAATGGAAGTGTCTGGGGTACTCCAACCAGAAAAATTAAAGAGTGGATCTCAGCAATACGTCTACTTTAATCGAATAAAGGAAACCGATGAAAGAATCGGATGCTAAATAAGCAATGTACTCGCAACACACTCTAGCCGAGACCTCCACTATGCAGCATTTACAAAGCTAAGAATAATGCCTGTGTAGAAAAGCGCTCGTCACAAGACAAAAGAAATTACTCCGAAATAAAGCAAAAGAAGCAGAATAGTGCAGCAAAGATTAAAATGATAGCAGAAAACTCTATATTGAGTCACAAGAAGTCTTTCTTGCAATCCCCAACAAAACTCCACACGATGCAAGGACTTAAATGGCAACATCTTAACACAACAGGTGAAGACCCTAACTGACACCGGTGGGCTGGACCACTATTCAGTGAAATACTCACAGAGAAGTAACTCCCCGCGCGTATCCACCTCGACTGAGGTCAACGTACCTGAACTAGACATCAATTCAGACTCCATATAAGGAGAATGAAATACGAAAAAGCGGCCTAAAACACTGAAAAACAGCAAAGCCGCTGGCTGTGTGTGACATATCCTGCAGATACTACTAAAGGGCTATCTTTTGCAACAACTTCAGAGGGCTTCTTTGTTTTGTTTTTCACACATAAGACCTCTATGCCAGTCATCTGGAATCTGTTCTTCTTGCCATATGTGCGAAAACAAAACAAAGAGCACCTCTGAAGTTGTTTCAAGATCAGCCTTTAGTAGTTCTGCCGGTATGTCATCACAGCCAGGGGCTTTGCTGTTCTTCAGTTGTTTTATCGCTTTTCGTATTTCATCTCTCCTTATTGGGTCTGAATTGATGTCTAGTTCAGGTACGTTGACCTCAAGTCGAGGTGGATTACGCGGGTCTTCTCTGTTGAGTATTTCACTGAAGTGTTCAGCCCACCGGTTCAGTTGGTCTTCAACTGTTGTTAAGATGTTGCCATTTAAGTCCTTGATCGTTGTGGAGTTTTGTTGGGACTTGCAAGAAAGACTTCTTGTGATATTATACAGTTTTCTGCTATCATTTACCTTTGCTGCCTCTTCTGCTTCTTTTGCTTTATTTTCGATGTAATTTCTTTTGTCTTGACGAGCGCTTTTCTTAACAGCTTTATTCTTAGCTTTGTATTGCTCTTGGAGGTCTTCGGCTAGAGTGTGTTGCGTATTGCTTAGCATCCGATTCTTTATCCCTTTCCTTTCTTCGATTAAAGTCCACGTATTGCCTGAGATCCACTCTTTCCTTTTTCTGGTTGAGTACCCCAGCACTTCCTTTCCTGTTTCTACATATATGCTCTTGACACTTTGCCATATTTCCTCCACCCCAACCCCTGTTGCTTCCTCCTGGGCATCCATTTCTGCTAAAACCTCAAACCTGTTCTGTAGTCTTAAACTGAACTCTCTTTGGACTGGTGGATCTTTTAGCTTATCAAGGTCTAACTTTCTCCTTGCGGACTCTTTGACTACCCTCCTTAACTTCAGACGAAGTCTACTGACCACCAACATGTGGTCACTTCCTATATCTGCACCCCTTAACACCCTTGTATCCAAGAGAGACGTTCTCCATTTGCTGTTGATTGTAATGTGGTCTATTTGATTTTTAGTTCTTTTGTCTGGTGAGTTCCATGTGGTCTTATGGATCTCTTTATGAGGGAAGATGGTGCCCCCAATAACCAAGCCATTTAGACCGCAGAAATCTGCAAAAAGCTCTCCATTCTCATTCATGTCCCCAGTGCCATGTTTACCCATATGGTCTTCTCTTCCTGTGTTGTCACTCCCAACTTTAGCATTTAGATCTCCTATTACCATCAAGACATCGTGTTTTGGTGTTTTTGCCACCTCTGACTGTAGTTGCTCATAGAAGTTGTGCTTGTCAGCCTCATCTGCTGTATTGGTTGGTGAGTAGCATTGGATGACAGTGAGTTTGCTGTACTTGGAATAGAATCTGGCGCATACAATCCTCTCGCTTACTGGTTTCCATGCCACAAGAGCCTTTGAAGATGATTGATTTAGCATGAGAGCCACACCCTCTTGGTGTAGCCCATCCTTTCGGCCTGAATATATAACAGTTGTCCCATCAGCTAGTACTAATTTGCCATTCCCTGTCCATCTGGTTTCACTAACCCCTAAGATATCAACTCTGTTTTGTTTCATTTCCTTGGCCACCTGCGCAGCTTTTCCACATTCAAACATCGTTCTGACGTTCCAACATCCAATTCTAGTTATGAATTTAGGTCCCAGAAGAGAGGGTTTCGGCTCGCAGAGCGTCATACTACCATCTGAGGAGTGGTCCTCTTTCTGGCGACCAGTCGTATTACACTGTAAATTTCCTGTGTCGGTTTCTGTAGTCGTAAATTAGTCTGGGGAGGTGACTGGCCTCCTGCAGACTTGCCAGAGCCCCTATTTGCCAGTTTGTTCAGGGTTCCTGTCAGGCCTTCACAGCTACCGTAGCGGCCTCGGGACCTAAGTCCCACTGTACTTCACCCTGACAGGCAGTCCCCTACTCCACTGTTGCCCACCTCCCACGAACGAGGACGTTAGAGGTTGGTCTTTGGGAGGCCTTACGAAGTTCGAGGCGGCGAAAACACGGAAGTGGCGTTTGGATTTTTGCGTTTGACCGCTGTGTGTCTGGGAGCAACCATTTTGAAATAACAAAGGAAATACCGAATTCTTCCCAAAGCTCTCGATTCTTGCCGCAGGCCAGAAGGATCGTGGGCTCTGGGGACGAGAATGCTCGTGAGCGGGCGAAATTCAACAAATCTTGCAATCTGATTGGTTCCTGGAGCGGGCGGAATTAGGTACCTTACGCATATACGACGGCGACGGCGAGGACGACGCCTAGTAAAAAAATGTATTTTTTATTTTACTTTGAAATTCCGCATTTATTGGATCTATTCAGTGTGTTTGTCGGTATTAAAACATGCCTCACTAAATGTGCTACGAATTCGTTCAATTCCAACTAGAAATACGAAAGATTAGCCGTCGCGGTTCACGTTCTCTAAACAACGCTGAATTTGTCATTTCACGTTGTTGTTTTGCAGAGGACGGCAAAGAAATGTACCAAGATTTATTACGCACGTGCATAGCTATTGTTCTGCTAATTAAGGTGGCCGAACACAGTTTCAAGTGCCTATGCCTAATTTACCATAATTTTTAAACTACTTACGCCTTGGCGCCCATTTTTTTTGCAACAGTCAAAGGTTAACCACAGAATGTTTATTCTCGCATTTTGACCAGGGTGTGTGCTGTTGCCATGGCAACAAGGCTGGTTAAAAACAAGGCTTAAATAATGGTTTTTGTTTATTTAAAAAAAATCCAGTCGTTAGATTGTTTTTCATATTTGCACACTAAGAAATGACCTTAATTCTATTCTGTCAACATGGTTCTAATAAAATTTTGACATAGGCAATTTTCGTAATTGTCTACTTGAACAAATCCCATAATACACCTCTTTTAACCCCAAAAAATTTGCATAGGCATTGTTTTAGATTACTCTTTGGAAATGTTCATGTCCCAGGAGAAATTGCAAACAATGAGTATGCAAATTTTGGGGGGGGGTAAAAGAGGTGCATTATGGTATTGTGCAAGTAGTGAATTCGCCGTTAATCGTTTTCTGTATTATTAAAAGTTCCCTATGTTAAAATTTCAGGGTTTTTTTGATAGATCATTCACGTGGTATCTGATCTATTTTTCTGCCAAATTTCTTGTAATTCAAACGACTGGATCGTTAGAAGTCGGCATGTTTCTGCTTTAGCAATCGGTCTCAATTTTCGAGCAACTGCGCATGCGTTGCATTTAACTGGGTTCTTTCCATTCTCGTCCCCAGAGCCCACGATCCTTCTGGCCTGCGGCAGGAAATCGAGAGCTCTGGAGCAACCATTTCAGGCATGCGCCATGGCATGAAATAGATGCAGACTGAGACTGCGCAGTGAACCGGATAACCAGAATTCGGTTATTTCCCATTGTTATTTCAAATGGATGCTCCCAGAGCTCTCGTTTTTCGACCGCTGGTCAAGGGGAACGAGGCTCTGGGAACGAGATTGGTTCTTTCGGAACAAACAAAAGCTGAAAATTGCTGGGTTCTTTGCATCGTTACCTTTTGTAACATATCTCTGTAATAAAAGACTAAAGCCATCAATACACTGCGTTCACTTATAGAGGAAAACAACACAGATAGTGCGGGTGTTGAGTAAATAAAATGATTGCTCTACTGACGGCGTATTTGTTTTTTGAAATCCTTGTGCACGTGCTAAATAAAATAAAAATTATCATTTCTTAAATCATTGAGGGCTGTCCTTTCCTCCTTGCTTAAAATCCTTTTTTGTTTATCATAATCATAAGAGTAAATGTATTTGTTCAAAATCCACTTTATTGCAGTCCGCTCTATCCGATCTCAAGAATTCCTTGCTTCAAAATGGTTATCCGAAAGGCGTTATTAACTACAATATTAATGATTTACTTCACAAACATAAGAACAAGCTTTCACAACCTACTCTCACAGTTCCTAAGAAAGATGTAACCCTTGTTTTACCTTATTTAGGTCTCCATAGGGATGCTATTACACGCCGATTAAAATCTTGTGTTAATAAGTTTTATGGTTTCGTCAACCTCAGGGTTGTTTTTCGGAACACTCGTAGAATTAAGTCTTTCTTTCCTTGTAAAGATCGTTTCAACCGGTCGCAGAAATCGAAGATTGTCTACAAAGCCAGTTGCTGGGATTGTGATGCTTTTTACATAGGCAAAACTAAAAGAAGATTACATGACAGAAAGACTGAGCACTTCAAAGCTCTCACTCAAATTGGTCACGCCTCCGCTGTTGCTGAGCATTCGATTTCCACTGGTCACAACATCAAATGGGACCATTTTGAGATCTTAGCAAGTGGTCAATGTGATTTACAGTGTAAAATCAAGGAAACATTGTTAATACGGGACTTGAAACCCGCCCTAAATGAAAACGTCGGTAGTGAAAATCTCCTTCTTTATTAATTCACACCGGATGTAGTTTCTTTTTCCATTGTTGTCTAGCTAGTTACCAATACCTCGCTTTAGTTTTTTGTCTTTTTAAATCTCGTCATATTTTGTAACCGTCACTTCTGAAGATGTATGTTGTAGCATACGAAACGTCAAGTTAAATATACCATGCGAAACCTTACTGTTATGTTTGTAACCGCTGTTTGTTTTCTCTTTTTGTTGAAGTTGAAATGGCCGAAAAACAAGAATATTTATGATGTTTCTAATCTCAATTATTTACAACTTAAAAATCTGGAGAATTGGCTAGAAAATCTTAGATTATTTCAGCTCCAGGCTTTAACAAGTACAAACATATGAAAGAAAAGCCTTTCCTGTCAACAGCACTATGTAAAGTTGATAGGGTTCTGACCTTCGGGCAGCCTCCTTGTATAAAAGTTCGTTACTTCCCCTCCCCCTCCCCATGGACATAGTTATATAGTAAAAAAACTTATAAATTGTAAATAAAAATATCTATTCACTTTGGGTTTAAGATTGAAACACAACTGCCTGAAATTCTTATAATATTGAAGGAAATACTTTTCTTTCTATAGATTTTCCATTTACCAGTAAGTTAAAATCAAATTGTTTAAGGACTTTCAAGCCAAAATTTTCCAACATTGATTTTTTCCTGAAAATTTTACCATCGAAAGATGATGCGTTACTGATGTCAGAAATGTAAAAAAAATGATGGGGCCCCGACTTCGTTTTGGAGAGAACATGTCCGGAAAAACACCTAAATCTCAGTAAAACGGGGTTCGTTAGCGAAGAAGGCCAAAGTGGCTGCAAGTCCCAAAATATCGCAATTAGAACTTTGAAGGGAAATTTGCTCTGCCACATATGGTTTAAATGGACCTGTTAAGCAAATTTAGTCACCTGGTGAGGTTCCTCAAAGAACAAGTTCGCATTTAGCGACCATAGTTTCACGCGCCTTGCAGACGCAAGATGGCAGGATTCTATGTCCCGTGAAGAGAAATCTTGAAATTATTTTAACTTCCCACATTGATTTTTTGTTCATTTTTGGACAATGCGGAGAAAATTGTAAATAAAATTTGTTTCTGAAAAGAAAAGTAGGGGTCACCGAACATCCAAGATCGTTAAATCCAAGCAAACCTATAGCAATGGCTATCTGCCCTAACATTGTTCACTTTAGTACTTAGCGCGCGCGCTCGATGCATGACGTGACAGGTGAATTTGCGTGCGCAGTACGGATGCGCAGAAACAATTAGCGCGAACGTCCTTAATATATTTGACAAAGCTTAAAGTAAAGAAAACTGCCAATATCCATGTCTCAAGTGAAATTCGGGCAAAATACTCTGGCAGTCTTCGCATTCTCAAGTTGATAGTCTAAAATAAATGTTAAAATAATGTATTATAATTTTGCATAATGTAAACTGAACAAGGACCATTTAACAAATTGACGTCAGTTTTTCGTGCGTCTGTCCTGTTATTGATCATTAATTTCGTCATAACATTGTTAAAGTAGCTGTGGATCCACGAGGCGATAACCAAGTGGATCGGCAGACTACTTTGACAATGTTATGACGAAATTCATTGTCAATGACAGGACAGACGCATTAAAAACTGACATCAATTTGTTTTTTACGATAACAAATTGTCAAATTGTCCGCTCTTATAATTTCATGTCTGTCCGCTTATTGACAATAACAATTAGCCAATGAGCGCGCGAGGATTTCTTAAGTTATCGTAAAAAACCAATTTACCTTGACCCAAAATGCACTGCCGACTCCCTGATATTATACATTTATAACCAACTTCAGTGACTAGGTGTCAATTTTGGACTGACTGGTGAATATGGCGAACTCTCAATGATCTCATTTTGAGACAGACTGTTGTTATTCTTTGACACTACATCACGAGCAAGTTAACTTTAAAAAAATGTTCCAGTTCCAATAATTATCCATTTTAAAAGTTGTAAGCAATCTGAGTAAACAACCTGTTATTTCATTTTCGTATTTCTTTTCTATTTCAAGCACTCTGAGTTCGAGCCCTGGCTGGGAACATTGTATTGTGTTCTTTGGCGAGACACTACTCTCACAGTGCCTCAGTATCCCGTAAGGTTATAAATAAGTACTGGCAAATTTAATGTTTGGGGGTAACCCTGCGGTGGACTGAGCTGGCATCCCATCCGGGGGGGAGTAGAAATACTCCTACTCACTTCATGCTACAGAAACTGGAATGAGTGCTGGCCTGATGGACTGCTTGGGACATTATGCAGACTTAACTTCCACCGTCTGAGTTGCCGTTTGCAGAACGAGTGCTTGTGCAAAACGTTTCACATGAAAGTCACTTGATTTTCAACAGAGGCGAAGGTAAACTTGGGATTGGGCTATTCATCCATGAGCTGCTCGGGGAGCCTTTGATTTGCGAAAGGCGAGGATAACAAGAGAATAATAAATGCCAGCGTTTTTTAATCAACGCTCTTTTAACTTATAAACATTGTTTTAGGGTTTCGGGCATTGTTTCTGTTCTTTGTTCAATTGTCCTCTCAAAGGTTATCTAGCCATTCATGTGAGGCCTTACAAGAGCTGCTACATGATCCCAAATAAAGGAACTATATCACTATCCATTAAGAAGACTAGTTGCAGGCAATAACCGCTAAGGTGAGTCTATCCTTTTAGTTAATTTAACTGATGTCCATACATTTATGCCACCATACCTCGTTTGCATTTGGGAAACAGCACGTATCGGTGAACAGTAATGTAACAATACCAAAGTCGCCACCCACATAACAACAAAAACAACTTTATTGGCTTCATCATAATGTTCAATTTGCACATAACCACAAACACTGAATCAACTAAACAACATCAAACCTGGGAATACGTGCATATGATAATAACTTTAAGAACGCTCTAAACACTTTGCTCGATGATAATGTAAATCATTAAACATTCGTTGTATAACAACCCACCATGGCATTACGGCAGGGACTGAGGCTGCGAGGCAGCAGCAGAGTTTAAACCAATACCATCGCTTGTTAAAATGACCTTATCAACAAAACTTCAAAAATTGCTTTCTCTTGGTTTACATTTTCAATGTGTTAAAAGAATGGAAATCTTTCTAGCAATCTAACCATAGACAGCAAGAACTGCAGTTACAGTTGGAAGCCATCAAAGCTAATCCCCGTACGACTTCACAAGTCACGGAAATCCACTGTAGTTTCTTTCAAACTTGTTTACTTTCTCGAACAAATATTGAGTCTCGGCGGAGCTACTGAACTCGGTCAGGGACGTAACACGTCACATGTTGTCTCGGGACAGGGCACTGCACCCACGAGGCGTCACTGCAGCGGTTAAGCACCGAATGCTCCATTTCCACTTAATCTAGCGTCTCCTAAGAAAAACAGGAATAGACGAGAAATAAACGCTTAGAACATGTGAAATGCCGACATAAAATTGAGGTGTAAAGGAGTGTATGCTCTAAACATTTGTTCGGTATTCTTAAACAAAGGACCCTTTCGTAAGCCATTCATGTACATGGTTTCTTATAGCCTACGGTAAGGGACCACTCCGCAGTGTTGCTTTCTGATTAAAATGTGCTTGTAGCGTAAATCTGGGGGAGAGTGAGGACCTCTTTCTGGTCTTCACGGCAATTTTAAAGTATACAATAATGCTCAATCTTTACTGGCGCCAGGCCTATTTAGGTTGATGGAACAAGTGTCATCGAACCTCTACAAGTTATATTGAAGTCCACTATTAAAATTTCCTTCACCTGGTTAAGTTAGCAAACACCATGCTAGTGTCATTGCCTTCTGGAAGTCGTCTCCTGTTAAAACGGTGGCCGTGAGACCTTGAGGACTGGTCCGAGCCCGCCTGTCTTTGCTGCGCTAGCATCTCTGCAGAAAAAAAAAACATTATTGATAGTAATATACATGAAAAAATAACTCGATTCTGATTTAACCGCCGACCGGTTAGCTCAGTTGGTAGAACACCGGACTGCCGTGCGGGAGGTCGTAGGTTCAAACCTCGGCCGGACCAACACTCAGGGTCTTTAAATAACTGAGGGGAACGTGCTGCTTTTGTAATGACACCTGCAAATGGTTAGATGTCCAAGTCTTCTCGGAAAAGGAACCCACACACTTCTCGTAAAGAGTAGGGCATGTAGTTCCCGGTGTTGTGGTCTGGCCTTGGTTCAGTGTTCTGTGTTTCATGGGTTGGTGCTTTAATAAGGGCTGTATAGCCTGTTTGTGCCTTTCTCCCTTGGACTGATCTGTCCAGAAAATTCTAAAAGTTAAAAAGTTAAAGGATTAGCTGAGAACAGTGCAGTTCAAGTGTAACACCAGTGCAAAAAGTGTCACATCAGTGCAAAATGTCTAATACCACTGCACAGAGTAATTCTGGATTATGATTAGCTGAAAGACAAAAGGAAATTTTCTAAGGCAATGATATCACGTAAAAGTTGAGGAAAATTTTGTGCTTAAACTTTGAAAATGTTTTTTCCTCCACGTGAAATTCTTCATGTTTATGCTATTGATAAGTAATCATACGGTTTTTCTCGTTCAATTTCGAATTTTCAATTTGCACTTGGAATTTTACAATATGCTTAAGCCTTTGGAAAAACTCACTCGTGCAAATTAATTCCAAATTGCACTCGAAACTGTATTATTACCTATACAAATTAGGACCTAGATGTGAGTGCAGACTGCATGCCACTGGTTTGAAAAAAAATCAATACCATTTCAATTTTCAATATGGTTCTTAGGAAATGGTCGGAACTTTTCGGTATTCGTAAATCTTTGCAATGTTTCAGCTAGACGATCACGGGTCAATTTCCAGTATAAAACACGTCACGATGGTTCAAGTAGTTGGGTTTTACTTTCACAGAGCGTTTGCTTCCGAGATCTTTCTTTCTCTTTGATGCTGAAGTTCTAAAATTTCATTGATAAATTCTCTTAAGAGACTCAGTTATGATTCCTCGCCTGTTCGTACGATTTGATAGCATCAGAACAAGCTTAGGTGCTTTATTTTTGTGGACCAAACACCTTGGAGAAATCACACACGGTTTCTCCATGATACTCACTCATTTTGACATGCTCTTTAAAAAACTCTTTAAACCTTAACAGTAAACACCAAAAAATCCACCTCATCATTTCTGTGGCCATAAGGTGCACAGATAATGGAAAACTTTTTTGCTCAAAGATTTCACGCAACGCCGTCATAGATCTCTACATTTATCTTACTAGTTGTTATATTATCAACTTTGACCAGAGATTAACACGTACCATTGTAAATCTCCTCCTCCTGTCTCTGATTATAATCAAGCACCAGTCTCTTGACTTCTTCCTGCTCTTGTTGCTCAGCCATCTGTCTATCCCGGATGTTAGCCGCCAGTCCAGAGCTGAGAGGAATCTGGAGATCTGTTAAGTGGTGAAAGAGACGTTTAAACGGCCTGGCTCAGTAGCATCACGATGTAAAAAAAAAATGTAAATGTAAATGTAAATTTAATGCCAAACACAGGAAGTGCTTGCGCGATCATCCAAGCCAGTGGCACGATAGTGTGTGGTGCGTGCTGAATTAATCGGGGTTGTTTTGTTTGTTGTTGTTGTTGTTGTTTTTTTTCAAGCTCTGCAAAGACTCGTTTTTTTAATCCTCTTCTTCTACTCTATCTGCAAACGTACCACTAGCGTAAAAAAAGAGAAAAACATCCCGGCATAAGTAAATTAGCGAAAATCCACTAGTACATTTGCTCGTACAGTTAGCCTCACGTTAACTAAACGAAATAGCGAAGTTATGTCTTCTGATCTTAAAACCCCCGTGCTTACGGTAGAGTAGCAAAATATATATATCTTAATAGACGTTTTGTTGTGTAGTATCGCTGAGTATTTTTACGAGTTGTGCCGTATTTTGGCGAGCCCGTAGGGTGAGTCAAAATACAAACAACGAGTAAAAATTCTCAGCGATACTACACAACAAAACGTCTAATAAGAGAGTTATTATCCAACACGCCAAATTGTCATTTCCGTTCGGGGGAATTTCGCGGATAATTTATTTACGGGGAATGTGTGACAGAGGTATGCGAAGCGGAACGGAATTGGCGCGAAAAATCCAGCTAACTGATTGGTCAACGGCAAGAAACCTGTCCAACCGGTCCTCTGGAGTACAAATACGGCGTGATATTTGTACTCGTTTTGGGCGTTATTTGTACTCTACGAAGCGCAGTTGGATAATAATAGACCTTATTATATTGGAAAGCTCCGTGAGCGAGCAAGACGACGCTATCTCGCCCGATCTGGATTATGCACTTTGCCCGCAAGAAAAATTTGAAGTATTTTTCTCCATATAATGCCCGAGCTTGTTTGGTCAAGATGGCTGGTTATTGGCCCCATTCTTTTTGGGCGTGTTCATGAACGTCGACTCCGTCTCGGTCCATAAACACGCAAAAAAAAGGAACTAGGCTAACATCAAGCCATGCTGACTACACGCTTCGTCCACAACCGACATCTAAGCGATTTCTAAGCAAATTTGTAATTGTGTCAAGAGGTAACCGATCGTTTGGATGACTTGCAAATCCCTACAGATCCCTTTAAAACATGCATGACGTATCGTTCCTTGCAATTAGAAGCCCCGTACCCCGCTGGGCCTGTTCTAAGAACCAAGGCTTATTTATGGAACGTTTACGACACAATTCTTTACAATTCAACTAGGGTATCTAAAGTACTGCTGCGGAAAATTCTGTGGATAGTGATCTGAACTATGCTTGGACTAAAACGACACACATCAACTTCCCGTTTACCAGATGACGATGATGATGATGATGATAATAATTTTTAATTAAATCACACCAAAACTTTATTAAGAAATTCAAAGAATCTTAAATTCCCAATAATTAAATTTATAATAATAATAATAATAATAATAATAATAATAATAATAATAATAATAATAATAATAATAATAATAATTTAATTCTTCTATGCGATTTCCATGAAATGATCAAGCGAGCATTACATGATTTCTATTTATAATAATTAAATACAGGGTATCTAAATATTAATATTTAAATTATTAAAAACATACTATGATAAAATTGAAAAATGCAATTGAAATATACAATATATGTTAAGATACTAATAATTTTCGTAATAAAAAAGTAATAAAAAGCTTCCTCAAAGAGGTGCGAAAATCAAAACATGTGGAAATTTTAGGAGCAGAAATCTAACTTATAAACTCTTTACTAATACACATTAAAGTGCACCTAACCCCAAAATATTTGTTTCGCTTAAATAAATCTTTACACCTGTTCGAAACGCAGTGCGCCTTTTTAAACTAAATCTTGACTTTTTTATAGGCTGTAAAAGTTACGAAATCTAGCCATCACAACAACAACAACATCTTTATTTCTTACATTAAATATACAAATATCACACCACCTGCAAATAGCAAGGCTAATCGAGGCAGGTGGTGTGTGGACGACTTAAGACTTATTACGATAGTTGAAATGAAAAAAAAAGTACCATATTTGTAATAAAAAGGGTCAGTCACGAGAGAAATTGAGATAAGAAAAGAAAATCGAGGCAGCTATTTAGATAAGCGGGGGCTTCACCTGTTGCACGACCGAGCTAGTAAGGGGTATGGGTCTATTCCTGGGTTGACGTCACATACTGATTTGCATCGTGTTAAGTCTTTGTAAACATGCATGCAAAGAAGTTTGTGACATCAACCCAGGAATAGACCCATTCCCCTTACTTGCTCGGTCGTGGAACAGACGATGGCCAGATTTCTTAACTTTTAACGCCTGTAAAAAGCCAAGATTAGGGCTTAAAAGGGGCAAAAACGCGCAATGCGTTTCAAACAGGTGCAAAGAGTTATTTAAGCGAAAAATATATTTTGGGGTTAGGTGCACTTTAATGTCTCTAGAATATTCAGACTGTGTCGAGGACGACGCGTCCATCGAAATGTGTGAAAATTCTATTGCGCTTGGATGAAAAGGAATAGATCGCAGCAGCAGATACGAAATAAGCGTGTTCTACGGTTTTCATTTGTTATAATTATTCTACAAGCTTTAGATTTCTTTAAGAATGCGACCAAGGAAGCGAGACAGCTAAGAAATGAGTTTAAAATTAAGATGTCACAATTAATCCCCAAGATTTAACACAAAGAGTTGTGGAAGTCAAGCACGATCTCCTTCACATCGTTTTACAGGTAAATCAGAGCATAACATAACCACTATTATTATATGGAGGAGAGTGTTTTACTGGGAACTAAACCACTCGTAGATACCATACGCCACTTCATCCGGGACCCGAGTGGCATATTCGCTCACTCGTGAGATATTGTTCTTGCCACTCGAACATAAAATTCACATCTTCTCGCCACCGTGTAATATCCTCTATATCTTTATCACTGGAATCATAGATGCTAACTGTGCTGGAATAGGACGACAAATAGAAAAGACGACGACTCGACGTCCTTGTGTTGTTTGTATCGCAGTGCACTGTGATAAAAAGTGGCGCAGAGCGGACTCTGATTAAATGCAATGCATTCTGGTAAAAAAGTGATGAATTCGAGAATTCCTATCCTTTTCTATACATTCTTCTTAAATCCTGATTATGGTGCAGAGCAATAAGGGAGTCGCAGATGGTTTAATTACGACCTTGTTGTATCGTTTTCGTTAATTTAAATCTTGGCAAAGACTTTGCTTACCTTTAAACTGTTGTTTATTTCCTTTCTTCAGCATAACAACAAAGTTCAGGTTTTCGCTTTCTTCACTTAGACTATTGTGACGAGCCCTTTGTCCTTTTAGGTGCATTGGAACTGCGACATCCAAGCTCGGAACCTGAGATATAACGTAGGTATGGTGATACACATAGGGAACAATAGGACAGTACAATTTGTACATTGGGTTTATGTGCATATACTCTCTATATACCTTAGGGTTTTCTTCACGGCGAGTCTGTACATCATCCACCAAAAGTTTGTCAAGGGCGGCAAGGAAAGCCCTGTCCTCCACAGTGGGTTCTGGCTTGGGGGGACTGAGAACTTTTACCTGCAAGAAAAGGCAAGGAAAACAGGTTTTAAGCAAATATTTCATATGCAAGCAAATACGAAGAAAAGCCATATACAAACTGTAGCTATTTTCACTCAAATCCAAAGCAGACCTTCAATATATTCCAGTCTGGTATAAAAAGGCAGTAATGTTAGGAGGATTGTAAACCAGTAAATCCGGAAAGGACAATCCCAACATTGGCAAAAAAACAGCAAACACTGTTTATCTCTGTTAAACGCAATTTCACCAGAGTGGATTGTTTTTCTACAACAGCTGTCCTATGGCAGAATTAGTATGGATCGGTGTAGGGTTGACTTAAAAAAAAAAAACAAAGTAGCCAAAGCCACAATCTTACTTGCTGACATATTCAGTGTGTGTCGTATCTAATGCCAGCGCATTTTCTCCTCAATCTACTCCAACAGTGTCTACTATTGGCAATTTCAGCCTGGTGTGCTACGAAATGACCCATGGCGACTTTAGCCTCAGTTCCCAATAGGTCCAGTCAAGCTGGGTTGGTTTAGAGGTAGACACTTGACAGAGAAAACTCCTTTCCCTTCTTGGCTGGGAGCTTAGCAAGGGGCTAACCCTTCACAACTAAGATCATTACAGAAACCCCGTGGCGCATTGTGCGTCACAAAAAAAAAATAGACAACCAACCTTGTTCATATCTACATCATTTATATCAACTTCGGTAACTTCTCTATCAGATTCCGTCAATTGGGGTCCAGGAAAATCGTCTTCGTCCTCACCCTCACTCTCCCCAGTCTCACTATGTTCATCTTCCTCGCGCAGCATGGGAGACTGGCACGGAGAATTACTGAGTGAAACAGCTGGAGATTCGGAGAGAACTTTACTGTAAGAAATGTTTGGAGTTGGCAATGGCTGAGTTGAACTGCTGCCTGGACTGTTCGTGTCCTGATCAACAGGAGCAGCTTTCTCTGAAACGAACAACAGATAAGTGAAAAAAAAAATGAAAGTTTGTGAAACAGTCCAACCCCAAACTCTAAGAGCACCCAAAGTCTCTCTCACATTAGCAATGGATCAAAAGGTATAAGAATTTCAATTGAAAACCCTAGATATGTAAACAAATAGTACACACTGTATGAAGATCCCTCAGTAAGGAGAATATACATGACAACGGATCACACCAACAAATGATCCCAACTACAAATGAATATAAATGAATGAACGATACATGTATTGAAGGAAAAAGGAATAAATACATGAATGAATTGTCACTGCACTTGCCAACTGCTTCGCCCTCCTAATCAATAAGCTGTCTCAGCCAACTAAGCCGGTTAAGAAGATACTTAGAGCTCTTATCAATACGACTCTAGTTTTGATACACTATAAACAAGGAAGGCAACCACTAAACCGGTAAAGAGTCTACCTAATGATAACGGATAACGTAACATACAAATTTGGTTAACTAGACAATGAAAAGGGTACAGAGACAAGTAAGGAGCCCAACCTATTTGTTCTTGATGCTCCTTGTTAAGCTTCTGTAGACTTTCAACAGCCTGCTCCAAGCTTGAATACATGGTAAGTTTTGGACGAAGCGACTCAAGAGTGTCAGCCACCATGTAATCAACGTCACGTGGAAACGGGTGTCCCTCGTTCCATATTGGATCAGCTTTCTTCTTCAAGATGTAACACTGAGAAAACAATGAACAATACTTGCCAACAAATATACTCCAAAAGGTCATGGGCAACGAAAGGTATATTTTATTTCAGATATCAGTGACAGAGCTGACTTGAACTGAACTAACCGAGGCTGAATTAGGAGAATCAGTCACTCCAAAGCACGATTAACCAATGAGGCCTATAAAGTTAAGGCGTGTAAAGATGAAGGATTACAATCACTAGATGTCTGCTAGATGTCAATTACATCTAGCAGTGGAGAATCCTCCCTGCTAATAGGGTACACCTGACTAGAACTATCTAAAAATAAAACCATACATTAAATATAAAATTGAAATAAAGACTGATGATAAATAACAAAAGTCTGAGGGATAGTTACGACTAATATACAGAAAAGTCCTATAAGTGAAATTAAAATTATGCAAGTTACAAAGATGGCAGCCACTACATCCATCTAAGTTGTTGCCTTGATCTAGCCTCCGTACCTGGGTCTTAAATTGCTCGAGACTTCACAAAATTACCTTCATATTGAATAGTTTACTACGGTAGAGAAACACCAGAGAGATACATTGTAATAATAAATCATAAAGAACAAGGATGGTTAAGGATGAGGTAGACTGACACGGATAATAACTACAAATTTGAGCAATTTAGGCTAAACGGTTGGAGATACATGAACCGTGACGTATCTCCTCTAATGTCAACAGACCTTACTCTGGTAAAATTCAACACAGTTGTCACTCACCTGGAAGTAGACAAGAAAGCAGTCGAGTTTCTTCTTGTAGTTGCCATGATCAAAGTACTGGCCACAGGTATCCAGTAGAGTACAGATCAGACGGATACGAAACAAGTGTTCAGGAGGGTCCAACACTGATACTACACCTGTTAGTTCAAGGAGAAAAGTCATCTTCACACACAACAATCAGGGGATGCGAGGTAAAATAGCGAGACGAAAAAAGTACATATAATACCGCGAAATTGGTTCCAACTCTCTTTTAGAATTAAATATTTATCTTTCCATTGAAACTGAAACAATTACCCCGCAATGTCAAGTGGCATACCAGAAGATACTTTAAAAGATGGTTGTTCAAAGATGATACACCTTTTACCTTGCAGTGATTGAAAAGCTTGTAAACTACACTCAGACACTTAGTGGTCAATGCCATAAATTGTCAGCTCACAGGCAACCTTCCCTCACAACTCCCCCCTTCCTCATCTCCTTCCCCCACCCCAAAAAGATACCTGTGTAAAAATTCAGATACAAGATGTATAGTTGTCATCATACTTGACTAAAAGAAGTAGACAAGAAAATAAACAGGACAGGATAGCAACACAGCAGATGTCCACTAACCTTCCTGGTTGTTGCCAAAGGTGATAAAAGAATACAGAGTGCTGAATATGACACGAGACTCGACTTGTCGGTAGGTATACAGTTCACCTAAGAACTTCACGCAGCTAACACGTCGCTGATTCATCTTCTGTAGGTTTGTCTAGCCAGGCAACAAAACAAATACAATGAGCACTGTACATGGCTTCTCTTAACATAGTTGATAATGGTACTAAATTGCTCCAAGTCTTACCACAAAGTAATAAAAGGTGATAAGACAAATGATGTCATTCTAATCATATGACTATTTTATTTTCATTTGAGGCAGCATGGCCGAGTGGTTAGGGCGCTGGACTTAAATCCAAATGTCCTGGGTTCAAGCACCGCTCTCACCACTAAGCTAGAATTGTTTTCTAGGTAGACCATAATTCAACTTCTCGGTCATACGTGTATATAGCCAACCGGTCTCCCTCCCACTAGATGGGATATTTAAATTTAAGCCTATCACGTTTATTTGAAATGTTTCTTTCTTTCAGTTTATTACAATGCCTGACAAGTACGTCGTTGTAGCTAAGCACATCGACCAGTATGCACATTCAGCATTTTAAACAACATGTTCATTCAGGCAGCTGAACAGAGAAATGACAGGGCTAAGAACTAAAGGCAGCTTGTCTGGTTTGATATAATTGTCAACCTTTGTTAACTATTCGCTAACTTGTACCTCCATTCCAAGGCGAATCTCTTCCAAAACTCCGTCAACAACATACAGACCGACATCTTCCTGTGAGAGGAGTCCAGTAAATACATGTTTATATGAATCAGTCTAGTTCAGCTTCAAAATTCTTACCTAAAAACCAGCTCAATTTGTTTTACACGGCCAAGATGTCAAATGTTAGCAGACTTCCACAAAGGCAACATTTGATAAAAAGGTTATTGTGAATGTTACTTACATAATACTGCACAATGCCTGCCAGTAGATTGGCTGCACAGTGAATACTGTTGTATTTGATGTTCCATACACGAATCAGACACTTAATCACATACAAGGCAGTCTGAAAAAAAATGAAAACAAAACAAATTCAGAAAATATTGATTGAATGAGTTTGATGAAAACATTATCATTCCTTTGGCTATTCTGACATCCTTTCGGTTTGAGTAGAAGGCAAGCTATAAGTAGATGGTTTAATACGCACTTGAACTACCGACCATTATTCCTGACCATGAATGAAATGCAGTTCACCATTGACTAAGATATGGCACAAGTACATTATGTTTTATCTTCACAATGGCTGACATCAGGTTTACAAGAGTCTCAAAACTTAACAGATCGCATTGACTGGTATTCAGAACATCGAGTCAATGGCCGTTTCCACCGGCACACGACGGAGTTTCATAGTTTACGTTATGATTATATTTGATTCATACCTGTGATTCATTCCAAGGAAGTTTTCGTATTTGTCGCAGAACCTACAAGAAGACATAACCAGGACGAGACTTAGAAGTCTGACCGCCGCCAAAGAGCTCGAGGATATAATCGCATGTTATGTGAACTATTTCTTCACCCAACAGAGTGGTTTTTAGACTTTAAGCAGTCTCTCTTTTTTGCTCGTTCTCCCTGGCAAATTTTCGAGCAAAAGAGAAACTGCTCGCAATCTAAGCGGCGGTTTTCAATCGCGTATCGTAAGGCCAGAACGAACGTCACTTTGGCCAATCACAAAGGAGACAGACAATCGCGTGAGCTAATCAAAAGAGAGTGCGAGACTGTACAGTGCAAGACCATGGCTTGAGCCACAAGACAACCGTGCCTTCATCTACTCATGCTATAAAACTCGTAAATACAATCAAATACTCTAGAAAACTAAAACTCTTGAACTGACACTTTTCAAAACGGTAACCGGTCGTTTCGTCCGAGAGCCAGTTCGCCCTACGTCACCGAACTAAGTCTATTAGCCTCGGCCGGACTGAAAGTTCAAATAAAGATGCGTTAAATTCTTTCTTTTAACTAAACGAGCGAAAACACAACATTGTGGGCATTACGAAACAAAATTGCACAAAACATGACGTCGTCTATCTCTAGTTCTTTAATCCATGGAGCACAGAGCTAACAGGCAAACTGGCATAGCTTTCGGGCGAAACGGACGCAATTCTTCAAAACAGTTTTCCAGTTTTCCATTTTATTTATTTCCATTAACCACACAAAAGATATACAAAAAACAACGCAATACACTGGAAATTTATGATAATTTAAAGACGATAACTTAATTTTAAAGGTGGTAATGGTAAGGAAGCCTTATAGAAGCCGGGGGCTTATAAACTATAGGCTTTCTGACAATATAGGGTACATCATACAAATTATCGGGACAGCATGAAATATTAAAATGTATTATTATAAAAATAAAAAAAAGGAAAGGAAAAGAAAGAAAAAGTAAATAGCTCAACGAAGAGTATATTTGACTAAGAAAGAAGGAATTTTTTAAGTCTTTTGCCAAACAAACAAGTGCTTTCGCTGTTTTGAATTTCAGGGCTTAACGAGTTCAAAAACTTAGGTCCTTGAAACCGAATAGAGAATAGTCTAAAACTAAAAATGTTACGGAGTATAAACATAAACTAGGAGTTTCCTTTGGAAAGTGAAGTGCTGCGAGTGAAGTTTATGTGGAAGATTTTTTTTATCTCATTTAGGAAGTTTGTAGAGGGAAAAGGCAACATGAGGTACTATATTAGAATATTTTGCCAAAGGCTAATGGGTTTAAACCTTCCCTATTTGAAAAAAACATACTGAGGTCGATACAATAAACTGTTCACTCATGCCAAAACCTTTCATCATAGTTAGTCGAGGGGACTAACTATGCTTTCCTCGAGTATTCACGGTTAATTTATGACAACAAGATATTTTGTACCACGCGATTTTAGTGTTCACTGAAACGCCCCTCCGTTAAATTGACGAAACTGCTTGTTAGACGTTTAAAAGCTCCTTGAAAATCGTTTTACGTTAACTTATCGTTCGAACGACTTGCGTTAAACCGTGTGTGGCATGCATTCTGAAAGCTTATCCGCAGTCACGCTGTTACTCCACGCTGTTTGGATGATGCTAGAGAATGCATCCAATCAGGTGGAGCAAACAGCGTGACTGTTGCTCCTTAGCACAGAAATTCCGGCCGCGGATGCTGGTCGCTTCGAAAGCTGCATTTCTCGAGAATTTTTTGGCGGTTAGCACTTAAATTTTAAATGGATCTTCGATTGAATGCCACGGGGAAGAAGCATCAACCTTTCAGTTTATCTGGTGTTTATTTGGAAGTCGGGCGATTCAAATTTCAGGGTGAAAATCTCAGTCCTCGGCGAAAATGAGCTTTCCACCCAGTGACTCCTTATAACGTGTAGTAGAGTCAACGCAAAACCCACCAAATCGCTTTAAATTCGTCATTTTGAGCCCCCAAAATTTTTTAACGAGCAAACAGTTTAAGTGGAAAGCAAAATTTCAAATACTTCGGAAAGCTTGAGAATTAGTTCAGACAAAACGTACGCAGAATTACGCAGCAAGCAAATGACAAGTGTCGTTAATTAATCTCGCATGTTAACCTATTGACCTTTACATTCGCAAATGTCCGAAATTTTCGCCCCTAAACTTGGGAAAAGTTTCACATGCGTTATATCTTTTGATCTTTCCACAAATATATATCAATCAGTACCGAACCATGCGGAAAAAATAAAATTACAACATGTAGTGTTGTCGCGCATTTTGCCAGCATGTGTTAGTGAACACAAACTGGGAGAATATTTTTTTCCCCGACATTTCAAAGCGAGTTTTCAAAGAAAATTCGAACCATTTCTAAGAGGTTTCCAAAGTGTCCACATTCTAAAGGGTTTCAAAGCGTTTCAAAGTTACAGGAATAGCTTCAAATATTCTGAGAAACAAATCGGCTTTAGTCATGGGAATTTGTACAACCTTCACTTGCTTTCAAACGCCATGTCAATACCACTTTGAGGGTAACCTGCGATCAGGCGTTACTTTGATGGTAAAAGTTCTTCCGAATCGAAAGAGCTTCGATTTCAATTACTTGAAATCGAGGCAAATGTGATGATATACATAGATCCAAAATGGTTCTGACTAGAATGGATACTCCAAATTATGTGTATATAAAGTACCATCCGATCTTAGTAAAGTCTCTTACCAAAGGTTTACCAAGTTTAATTATGGGGTAACCAAAACAATTTGTGAAAGGTAACCATTTCGAGCCAGAACTCAGACCTAATCACTAGAGATCAGTGCCTGACCTAGCAGTTATTCTCTGCCTAAATATGGCGTCGTTTATCTGCTTGTACATGTTTATGTGTCACGAAGTGTCTCACCATATTTTTGAGTATCCATTCTACCAATAACCGATCTAAAATTATCTCATATGAGCCTGACTTTTGGCGCAGGGAACCCAGGTTGGTCACCTACGCGACCGAAATCAGTCTGCTGTGAAGCCCTCGTGGCTTCTCAGAAACAAATATACAATACAATATGATCGTTTACCTTCTCGGTTGTTGTCTTTGATAGGTCTTTATACAGTAATTTACGAATGTACTCGTGCATAGGAGGGCGCTCCTTTTGAGAGACCTGTACACAAGAATTGAACAGCACATCCACGGTTACAAACGCATCGTTTAATTTCATTATCCTTTTTAAAATACACGAAACATTAAACAGGTCGTTAGGTATTATTTTTCAGTTTTCTACTATTATGCAATGTGTGTTCATACATTCTGTATACATTGAACGTTTAGGCTAAAGTGAAATAACATTGCATGTTGATCACCACTTGAAAAGGTTTCATACAAGATGTACAATTGAATTATCAATTATTAGTATCACCCAACTAGTGGACTAATGCAAATCCTGCATTTTGATTGGCTACGCTACTAAGGGACTATTGGCAATACGCATCGAGTAGCGAAATTCGCCGGTTTTTCTTTGTTTTTTTTTTCCAAATAAATATTTCTTCAACATGCTTTTGCTAACTTTATCGTTGCCTTTCCTGTCCAACTAGTTTGGTGATACTAAAACAATTCGCCTCATAGGCTATTGACCCGTATTTCAGGCTACGGGTCTAATAATAATTATTGTTAATTATTAGGCACAGTAGCCTGACGTACAAGATGTTACAAATACCTTCTGTTTCTCTGGTGGATTACAGTAGAAAAATGCATTCTCAATAAGAGTCAATTGCCGACTGTCTAAATTCTGAACAGCTTTCTTTCGCATCATGAGTTCCTGCAGGAAAAAAGGAGAAGTTGTGAAAATAGGTCCCTAACAGAGAATTAAGTGTACTGTATCATATTTTGTGTGTTGTACTCCAAAGAGTGAGTTGAAGTGCAATCAAGTTAAAATGTACAGTGTAGTCATATGACAGTTAAATGCACAAAATTTCTGGCAAAATCACTAACTCAACAAAAGAGGTAAACACACACATGGCTGGGAATTATTGATTTTGTGTGTCACTGAATAAAACTGGATCATATAGGATTAACTCATGGAAGTACTGCATGTATATATTGAACATTCATTGGCATCCAGTGCCTATGAATTTCAATTTGAAAGGCACTCTTAACAAATTGTCTTGCTACATTAACTTCTTACAATTGCTGACAAAATTTGCGCAAACGTTTAGCCCGATCCGGTCAAATGGTATCGAATAAATTATGCTGGGACGCAAACAACGCAGTGGACTTTCAAAACAAAGAAAAGCCGGGCTGGACTGGTAAGAGTTCCTTTGTTTTGGAAGTCCCACTGCGTTATTTGCGTCCCAGCATAATTTATTCCGTACCATGTGACTGGATCGTGTAAAGGGCATATTAATCGAGCAGGTAACCAACTAACAAATGTCTCACTTCTAAATGCTTACAGATTACTTTGTGGTGACACATGTATTGTTCAGTGTATAGTAAGACAAGGTCATTCTCGAGGAGCTTATCAACAATACTAAGAACATGGAAATCAGATGTGAAGGAAAAGGTCTCAATGAGGTTGCAGAAATGTTAATGTTGAAATTCTGACAATCTGCAGGTACATATATACGTGTACAATTCTGTGACTCAAAAAACATACATGTACTGTTCAAACATCAATCAGTTCAATTGATAGTCAGATTTTCTTATAATTATGGGAAGCCAAAACTAATTTTAAACACAAATTATGCTGCAACCACTCAGATAGTAGATCACAGCACAAGGATAATAACCACTGGGGTTACGGATTATTTGCCTCACATCTATTTGATTTTCTCCAAACACACAACGTCCCTGATATAATTCTCATGCCATACTAATTTGCACTGTAAATATGTGATTTTTAGGACAACTTACCAACATGTTTTTTGTTCTGATATGCGAGTCTTCTGAGCGGTACAGAAATCTGCCACACACTTCCAATAAATTACAAGCCATCTCAATGTTGTGGTGGGTGAAATCTTCCAGAAGCATCTAAAATACAGAAAAAACAATATAAATAATTATTCAAAGCTGATTTTCGGAGCAGTCAATTTGAATTTTACATTATCCCAAAATCAAACATTTTTGAACCAAGAGATCCTGTAAATATCATTTCAAATGTCTAGTACTGGTAAGCAGAATGAAACACATCACTTGATCTCTCTTGAATACAAAAAACATCACATTATGCCCAAACTGTGATGTTTGTCCCTTGCACTAAATTAATCTTTGATGCCGGCCATTAATGAATATAAAACCTACGGCTTACTCAGAGAAATCACACACTGAAAAACCTACCAAGAACACGCCAGGTCCAGAAAAAGAGTCAAGTGAGGTAAACGTGGGATTTTCCTAACTAGAGCGATCAACTTGTACAAGTACAATGTGTACAGTTGATAAATTAAGTGTCATTGTCTGAGAAAACCATGCAGGGTGAAAAGATTGAGGTTGACCACCTTTTCACAGTATAAATAGAGCTACCTGAAAAGATTATCACCAATGACATTTGGGAAGGTAGGTATTTGTGTTTCTTTCAAATTATCACTACTCATATTTTGGCCCCTCAAACCGTCTAAACTGGCTGAAATTTTTGCCAACTTTGGGTGACCCTACAAAACATGCACAGCTTCTAGAAGTTCTATGGCCATGTTACTAAGGAAA
>JAHPZR010035968.1:30000-40196 GCA_019787425.1 Platygyra sinensis
ATTTGATTTGTATGCAGACTCTTTAAGTGCCTCTGGCATGCTAGCAACTCTCTGGATGAAAGGAGCCTGTGGTTTAACTGTATTGCCAAAAAAACAAAAGCTAGAAATTCTAGACCAAGATATGCTTGTTCCAAAACCCTCTACTGACAGTAGATACCAGCTTATAAAAATTTCATGTCAGTTATATTTAGAACAATAGTTACTGTTTTGACCCTTTTCAGTTCTGCAGTCTTGAAAACTTCTTACATGTACAGCATGTATGCAGGGGTTTCATTAACTTTAGTTTTAAGCGGCCACTGAAGGTGTAATAGGCAGCTGTGACCACTAAAGGGGCTGCAAGGCCCCTTTCCCCTAGGGCAGTCTGGGGGCATGCTCCCCCAGAAAAATTTGAAATCTAGAAGGTCAGAAATGCGATTTCCAGCGTTCTGGGCATCAAAAAGCGTGCTTTTCTTGTGGCATTTAACAGTTTCAGTGGTCGTTGTTGTTGTTGAATTTGCTTTTTTTTTATTAAAATCATTTTTATTTTCATTAATGAAATCCAAACAGATGGCAACAGGAGGTTCTACAGGCGGTGGTAGACCGCTGGTAACCGGCTTTTATTGAAACCCCTGTGCATGTACTACAGCAATAACAAAACTTAATTTTACCTTCTTCACTTTCCTTTTCATTTAAATCTTCATCAACAATGTCATTATCCACCTCTTCAAATTCTTCCTCTGCTACTGACATGAGAGGAAAATTGAAACAATCCCAGATGTCAAGTGACTGACTGACTGTTCTTGGAGAACAACACCTCGCTGGGAAAACTGTGAAAGCTGACTTCAAAAATTGGGCTTGCAGTCCAAAAATAAGATATCATTATATAATTACATGTATGTAACCCCTGCTAAATTGTAATTAAGCACATCACTCGGGTAGCAAAAGACAAACTTTTAAACCGATTATAATCCTGCCAGACAAAAGCCTACATGTACTCTGTCAGCCATGTAGATTAAAACACAAGCAATGTAGTACATGAATTACCCAAACTTTACAAAGTTGTAGTTGCTGTTAGGAGTGCCATAATTAGATTTGAACAGATTCAGTTGTTCAGATTAATGGACTGGATTAATCACAACATAAACTTGCTATTTTTGAGTCACCTCTTGTAATGCTTTTCCCTACCAGACCTTTATAACAATAAACCTTCTTGACAAGTAGGGTATGCAGTTTATAGTCACTGCAGTTTGTAGCTGCAGTTTCTAGAGCTGTGTATCAGAGCAGAATTAGGAATGTTGCTTACTTTCCATATCATGGACTTCCAATTTTTCATCCTCAGCAGAATTAGCAGCCTCATCCTCCTCCTCCTTTCCTTCATCTTTGTACAAGATCTTAAAACAGAACCAAAACTTGATGAACATGTACTCATCAGGCACCTACTGGTTGTTCAAAAAGGCTGAAAGATGCTATCCACTGGATGCAAGTGTTAACAAAACAAACCACACTATCCACTGGATAGTGATTTATCTGCTGGATAATGCTACCCACTGGATAAATTGCTATCCAGCAGATAAGTGTAAACAAACCACACTACAGTATCCACACAAGCATGGGACAACGACAAAATCTGATTTCTTGACAGGAATCAAACCAATGACCTTCCGAATACTAAGCGGGCACTCTATCCACTCAGCTACGAGAACTCTTGGAAAGCAAGGTCATTTAACTGAGTTCATACTGTATGTGAACTTTGTCCCTCACTTGTGTCATGTTGATCAATTCACCTTTCACATTTTATTAGCAAGCTCAAAATTCATCATCTTTATTCACTTATCAAAATACTAAATTCTTATTTCTACTCATTGTAGTCAGAGTTGGAGTCTATTATGAAAATCCAAAATAATATTGGAGTCATGAGCTTGACAGAGTCGGATTCAAAAGCATGAGAACATTATTTTCTATTTCATCCAATTCCATTTACAACTCCATCCCTAATGATCCAGTCAAAACTAAACTGTAGATCGCTGGAGATGAAAGGAGAAGTGGAAGAACCAACCAATCACAAGGTTCAGAATCAAAACTTGTGATTGGTTTATTGTTCTGCTTTCAACTCTGACAGTTTTTCACAAGGTAACGTCACTCTATGTTTCTGATTAGGAGCATGACTATGACTCCATCGCTAATGAAAAAAAGCCTTAACTGGTGCATTGTCAGTCAGTAATTTAACATTACCCCTGGTAGAAAAGACTTTAGGTCTCTGAGATTTTCATAAAAGATCCTTGTTTCTTCATCTTCCCACAGACCAGAACTTCCATCATACTGTTTGAAGAGAAAACCATTAAACATTTCATTACATGTACATGTACATGTACATTACAATGCATTAATATTAATCAGCTTAAAAGCTCTTTTTCAAAATCACATGGTGTTTTGCTTTACCACGGGCCAGGTGTAACGCAGGCCCATATTGGAAGGACAACATTGTCTTTGTTCAATATGGTGGAACCAGATGCGTTCGATCAGCGGTTCGATGAATCTTTGTCAAACAAAATTATTCCATGGTTAACTTTAAACCCTCTTTTTTCAGGGTCAAGGATTATATGAAAATCAACAGCTTACTGTAAACTAACTGACCCAGACGGAGGACTAAATTTGGCAAAAAAGAAAGCGTGCCTTGGACTGTGCGAAAACATCAGCCCAAAATCTCCAGATGAATTTCCTAGAGAAGGACATAACAATGACCTTTCAGATGTTCCAGTTGTGGACTATAATATAATATCGAAATTTATGGTCCAAAATGTGTCAGGAAAAGGAACTTCTACCGCCAAACACTTAATAAAAGGATACAACTTCTTTAAATCTGGTCATGTTGTTAAGTTGGAAAAACATAGCGAAGATGGATTCTGCCATCTCAGAGAAGGATTTTGCCATCTATGAAGAAATCAACTTCATACACTGCCTTTAATACTTTGAGGGATGGCAAGATTCTTCGTGCAAAAGTGTGGCTGCCCTGCTGGCATCATAGGCCACTGTAATCATGTTTCTTCTATGATGTTCTTTGTAGAAGAATTCTGTGAATATAATGCAAAAATTGCAGCTTGCACATCCCAGCCATGTACTTGGAACAAACCCAGCAGGAAAAGAAAAGTAAATACATGTAGCCACCCAATTCACCAAGTGAAGTTTGTAAAACATGAACATAGTAAAAAGAAATCAGATGCTGATGGCTTACGTCAAAGTAAAGACGTGAAGGCCCCACATCAAAGAAACCTGGACAGAACAGAACTCTACAATTTGAAATGTAAACTTGAGAACCTGGCAAGTTAAGGACAAGAAATTGGATTGTTACACATCCTACCAAGGCCACCATTTTGAAATGTCCTTCCAATATGAGCCCACGCTACTTTTAGTCCGCGGCAGAAAAAAATGTCACATGATTTTGAAAAAGAGCTATTGTCAGAACTTTTTAAGTTTGGTTATAGACCACATGGTTGATTTTAGTTCTTACCTCTGAATGTCTAAAGGGGTTAAAAACATCAATTGTGCTCCCTCCAGCCTCTTGCTGTACAAACTCTGTGGTCAGAGAGCACATAAATTAACAGTATTAGCAAATCAACAAGACTTGGATAATTTTCTCTTTACCAGTACATGTACATGTAATTTTGTCAACTGCTATACAATTTATAAATAGCAGAGTTACTACATTGTAATTGTGCACCCTTGTTGCAATGGTTGATAGGTGCGTTTAGATGAGAGAGAGAGATGAGAATATGTAAACATGGTTGTAATGTTTAGATTTGTGCATACTCTTGAGGAATATTTTAAAGTGCCTATGAAGTAAAAAATAATTGCTGCTTATTTGAAAGGCTTTTCAAAATAAAGAAGAATGATGTTTTCCTTTTGGGAATATCTTATTTCTTTTTAGAGATATTTATGTTTTTTGCATTATGCAAATGAGGAACGTGATGACGTCATAGGTGGTTCCACTAAAACAGTACAACACTAGATCAAGAATATCTCCAGAAATATTAGAGCAGTGTTCTTCAACCTTGGCACCAGAAACGTATACACAAAAGAAACAGAATGACACCTACTATGTTGTTGCCATGGCAACACTCTCGGCTTCAGTCTCTTTCTGTGAAAAACCAAATATCCCCATTTGCAATCTTTCAAAAAGAGACCGAGGGTCTAGCTTGGCACGCAATGATTCCCCATTAGATTGTTGCGGGTGCATGATCCTTGTTTAGGATAAAATCTGGGAATTTTAGTCTTAATTAAAACAGGACCAGCGGCATAACTGTTGTTATGGCAACGACACGACAGGTGTCATGTTGCTTCTTTTGTGAGGTACAGTGCTGATGCCAAGTTTGAAGGACACCGCTTTAATATTTCTAGAGATATTCTTGATTGAGTGTTGTACTGTTTTAGTGACACCACCAACAGTGTATGACGTCATCACTTTACTCACAAAAACGTAAATATCTCTAAAACGAAAAAAGATATTCTAAAAAGAAAAACGCCATTCTTCTATACTTTGAAAGGCCTTTCAAACAAGCAGCAATTATTTTTTACTTCATAGGCACTCTAAAAAATAATGTTATTTTATCCTGTTTACATCTGCCTTATCTTAACATTCAGGGAATGGGAGAAACCCTGCAAACCCTTGATGCATCTTAGGATTCCATATATAACTGTCTAAAATACTCCCAGTCCGCTTGTCACGACGCAAAAACAACCTGTTAACTTTGATCATCAAAATGAAAATTCTCTTTGCTTGCATCATCATTATGTCAACAGCTTGTGCCTAGTTCTGTGTCTCCATCGAGTTATAGAAACATGATTTTTAACCAATCAGAGCACATATACATGTATTTTAGGACTGTTTTCTAAAACACATTACATTTTGTCCCTGTCCAGAGCTTGAACCCAGACTGCTCAATCCAGAGATATGCACACTAACCATGAGGCCACTGTGCCTTTACTATGTTGTTATATTTTCCTTGCTAAGGTATAAATTTACATACCATCTTGTGGCAAATCAGGCATATCTACATCAAGTATATCCTATAAAAAGACAAACAGAGCATGTTATTACCAGTTTTCACTGAAGAATCTGTTTCTTTGTTGTAAAATGCAAAAATACTTACAATCCATCAAACATTTAAATTGCTTGCACATGATTGGTCTAAACACATCACTACCTTAATATGTTCCAGCTAAATCTGGGAAATATCTGCATGATAATCCCCAGTTTTCAAAACTGTGCATGCAAGGATAATAAATATTATTATCACCCAACTAGTGGACTAATGCAAATCCTGCATTTTGATCGGCTATGCTACTAAGGGACTATTAGCAATAGTCATTGAGTAGTGAAACTCGCCGGTTTTTCTTTCGTTTTTTTCCCCAAATAAATATTTCTTCAACCTGCATTTGCTAACTTTATCATTGCCTTTTCTGTCCGACTAGTTGGGTGATACTAAGACAATTAGACCCTTCGCCCTCAAGGGCCACGGGTCTAATTGTTAATAATAGCTTTCATCTGACTTACAAAATAATTATGCTCAGATATTTGTTCTTGAATGTTACCAGTTCCTCAGAGCTCACACTGTTCTTAGAGCTGCACCCTCCAAAAACTGTTTTCTTCTCAAGACAAATAATGTCAGCAGACAACTACTCAAGCATATTTTCATGCCAAATGGTAGACTCCCAAAAAAGTCCTTCATTTTGTTTATTCAGTACTCCCCTGATGAAGGACTTTTCCTGCTTGATTGGCACCAATTTTAGCGACCCAAAAATGGATTGCTGCGCTTCCACTAATGAGTTTCCATAAATATTCCTTGGGACAGAACTGTCAACTAACATGACTTGCAGTTGACTCCAATATGGGGTCCATTGCAAAAAAGATTAAGAAGCCTCAAAGACAATTGAATATTCCATATTGTGAGACTACCAGCACAACACAGCAGAAGTGTGTCTGTCTAGAAGAGATGCATTTCTGCCCCAACCACAGCTGAGAAAAGTTTGACTTTAGAGCTACAGCTGTAGCTCTGCACGCTTTTGATTGTTTTATAGGTAGAAGAGCTGCAATAGACCCTTCTCCAAAATGGCGGCCGAAAATTCAAATAAGTCAAAATTAAAAACATATACCAGGACTAGAAAGAACACCTTTACGTTAGTAACCCTACATTTTCTCAGCTGATATTACACCTGAAATGCTGAAACTTTCCAAGGTTACTAAAGTAAAGGTGCTCTTGATAGTGCTGGTATAGGTTTTTAATTTTAGCTAATTTTAACATATTTGAATTTTCGGCCACCATTTTAGAGAAGGGTCTATAGTGATGCCATTGTCTTGCTGCATGTGGCCCCAGCTGATCTCCCTTATGAAAAGATCAAGTCTCAAATTTAATATTGCTGTGACAATTCGGCATCTTACATAGAGGATTGTTCAGAACAACAGTTCCAAGACATTTTGATTAATGAAAAGGTATCAATACGTTCCTCAATTCAAGTCAAGAACTCGCAAAGGTAATCTGAGACACCAGTTGCAAGTCATGCCACTCCTCATTTTTTGCACAAAATGCAAATGAAAACCCTTCAAGGGAGACAAGTCGACCTCTGGCAACTTTGTTGTCTGCTCGGTCACTTCACAGTCTAAAACCTCACAGCTTGCTTTACTCACTATT
The DNA here is from genome assembly GCA_019787425.1 of Platygyra sinensis. Classification (NCBI taxonomy): domain Eukaryota; kingdom Metazoa; phylum Cnidaria; class Anthozoa; order Scleractinia; family Merulinidae; genus Platygyra; species Platygyra sinensis. Next base: position 36,666 of record JAHPZR010035968.1, read on the forward strand.
CTACCCTGAAACTCATGAGGTCAACTTTTGGCAAGTCTAGCCAAATCAAGGCTATAACTCTATTGTTTATATAATATTTCTCTTACCTTCCTTCACATGAGCAATTAACATAATCTATCTTTATAATTACTTGTTATAAACAATTTAGACTCAACCCGCCAAGTGTAAGAATGATTAATTACTTTAAGTTACAGTAGAGAATAGTGACTGTGCTTTGTTGCAGGGCTCAAAGTTAACGACCAACTGGTCACACAAGTGACTAAATTTTTGCTGTTTGCCTAAAAAATCATGTGCGGTCACACCACCGCGCCTTAAAAGCCAAAGTACAGGGCGACTCACCTGACCATACTAACGCATTCCGATTGATAACTATAAATTTAAACATAGATATAACACAACCAGGCACCAAATAATGAAGTTGAACAGTTTTTCCTTTCATCAGTGTGTGTTCTATTCATCATTTTTAAGCCTAATTTCACAACTTGGATTGAGCCCCGAACTCGAACTTTTATTTCTTCCTGCGTTCTGTGTTGTCAACAAGTCCACTGACACATGCAAATGAAGAAATGAAGCATGTGCTTCAAAGTGCGGTCAAAGTGCTACAGTAGGCATCCTAGCGGAAAGCGTGGAGACTGGGGATGAGATTAAATTCGTGAACAACAGTTAATACAGAATGCTGGGTTTTGTAAAGAGAGCTTTGTTATCACTTCTCAGACGTACAAAAGTGACTGTGTCCAGCATTTTCGGAACGGGCAAGTCTATGAATTCTATGGCTTAAAAGCTAGTCAAATGAACAAAGTTCATGCTAGTTCTCACGAATACCCACATGTTAAAAAAAATTAAGAACATTCGTGAACAGAATTTCAAAGGTGAGGCAAACAACAACCAATTGGATAGTGAGGATACTCAATGAAGCTACTTCAGTAGTTAATATCTAAGCTTAACTCTTGTCTGAAATATGCCGATTCTTTTATTTGTTTTCGTTGTGTTGAATACTGCCGGAATAGGCCCATATTGCAACACAATTGGCCTGACTCGCTCTTTTTGGAGTGCAAGTGTTCTTTTGGAGTAGGTGCTCCAAGTATTTGAAGCTGTGTGCCTAAAATTTTTAACGTTGCACCTAAAAGTTGGGCATTGCACATAAAAATTTACACACCTGGTCACACAAGTGCTCCCAAAGCCAAAAATAAACTTTGAGCCCTGTTTGTTGTATTTTTTTTCAAGTGTACTCACTGCTAAAGAAGATGTGTTGGCCAGTAGCTTCTCATAAGCTTTCTGTGCTTTCTCAAATGCTTCCTTTCTTTCTGGATGCAGTTCACCTTTGGTCTGGAGTAAATTCACCAAATTCGATAATAAATAACTATAAAGACGGTAAACATATAATACTAACCAGTTTACAACTGAGAACATAATGTGGAAAAAATAACTGAAATGTATATGTTGTGGTTTGAATTTTTTTTTTTGGTTTAATTTTTTTTAAACCACTTTAAATTTTTCAAACTGGGTTGAAATTTTTCAAACCAGATAGAAATTTTCAAACCACTTTATTTTTTTTTTGTCAACTACATGTACAGGTGTACTTTGTTATTCAACTTGCATATTGATTGAAAGGAAGTCAAATCTGATTTACATGTACATGTACATAAAAGCTTGCATGTTTATAAATATTGTCAACTAAATTGTTGTTGACCTTTCTTCTGACTAATGGCTCTGCTTTAAACAGCTTTTTTAAGTAATGAATAATTAGTTTGATCAATGCAATAGTATAACTAAATGACCTGTAGTTTTCAATTGAAATTAACATGTTATGAAACAACAAGAACATGATAAAAATTATTAAATACAGGGGAGACCTCGGAAAAGACTCAGATTTTTTTCTGAGTTCTCCTTGCATTTAATTATCATGAAATTAAATGTAACAAGGGAGGAGAACCCTAGAAGATATGTGTGCAATAAAAAAAACAAAAAACTTTTCTCAAACAAAACAACAAAATTAGCACAAGAGTTTCTTGAGGTACATAATGTACATGTACAGAAAAAGTACATTAAGCCAAGGGTAACTCCAGCATGACTACTCTCCAAACTTCCCAAATTCATCATAACGTAATTATGCTCAACTAAAAGCACGAATCTATAGGTTTAACATTGCCAATACAAATAAAACCTCTCTCACAAGGTCAAGTTAACTTGGCTCATCCCATGAGTGCACATCATTGGATTATGATGCACACCAGTACATGACTGTGTGCCGAGTTTGACAGCATGTCACAATAATTATACATGTGCAATGTATCTAGTCTTAAGACCCTTATTGGCCAATCCCTCCATGGAATCCTGCTGCAGTTTTACATGTAAGATCAAAAAGTTGATAAAAACAAGTCTATGTACCAATAAAGTTTGCCTGTTTTGCTTCTCTCTATTTTGTAGATCCTTGTGTGCTCTGAGTAAATGGTTGGCCAGTGACTTGTAGTAAGTCAATAACAGTTGTTGAATTGCAGCTTGATCTTCAGCAGGAACTACTGCACACTTTGGAAAGACAACCTTGTGTTTTTCAGCCATCAACCTTTGTTTCCGAGATGTAATACCAGCAAAGTCCTCCCCACAGTGACGAGCAAAGCTGCTGATGACCTGCACATATACATGGCTTTCCTTATCACAATTAACAATGTTACTCAGGATGGTGCTTAGTATTTTAATGCCTTCAGGCAGTTTTGGAAAGACGCCTCCAATGATCAGCTCTCCTAACAGTCTCAGGGTGACACGATATTTACTCACATTTGCCAGCTGTAGAAAACAACATATTAAATAATAATTATTACATGTAGATGTAATAATTAATTAATTTCATAGAAGTCAAAGATGGTACAGTTGTTTTTCTTGAAAACCCTACCTTGATAAAAGTTAATGTTATCAATGGATTATTTCATAATAAATTTGTAGTTATTAACTTCGACTAATTCGATAGCATAAAGTATTTTTTATTGAGCAATTCCAGAAAACATCCATACCTATACCATGGACGGCTTTTAGGATTTCCGAAGGGGAGGGTGGTTCACCATTATGGAATTCTGAGGGCAGGGGGGTATTTACAATTAGAAATCCAAAGGCATGGGGATATTTCACAGGTGGGATTTCTGGAGAAGAAAGTGTAGAGTGAGTTCCTTGAACACGCTATTGTTGTGGACTTTTATAGTTCGTAAATAAACCACGAAAATATCACCACAGAAGCAGAAGACAAGCATCGATACATGTTTACGCTCATAGCTCATGGCAGTGAAAAGTGAAATGTGGGTTTCACATTTACCATGATGAATTTCTTGGCACATAAATAAAATCTGAAAATGTATCTTACTGCTTGCAAATTTCGTTACTCCCGTCCGATGAACAGTAAAAAAACCCACCCTAAGCCCTCGCTTCCAAGGAATGCCTGCCAGATTATTAAGGTCATTCCCCAGTATTGCATTACGCGTCCCTACTACGCATAATTTTACGAGTGATTAGGGCGCATGTATTAGAAAATGGCGCCTTTTT
>JAHPZR010035969.1:0-23365 GCA_019787425.1 Platygyra sinensis
AACAGATGATCCCAACTACAAATGAATCTTAAATGAATGAAACGATACATGTATTGAAGGGAATAAAGGGATAAAATACAGTCGAATGAATTGTATTGGAACTTGCCAACTGTCACTTCGAATCTTAAATCAATAAGCTGTCTCAGCCAACTAAGCCGGTTAAGGAAGATAATGAGAGCTCTTATCAATAAGACTATTTTAGTTTGTTTGATTATACAATATAAACACTATACACTGTATAATAATCACTAAAAAGATAAATGAATTATTTACTAAATTTCTTCGGCTTCTCGAAGATGATTATGTCGAAGTCTACCGTCTTATTAAAGTTATTTAATACTTTAGGTTAGTTCTCTTCGTAATCTTAATGTAATTGGTTTGTTTAGGTTACTTTCGTTCTATTTCATGCTATAGTAGTGTTTTCTTGTTCATATTTAGTCCATCTACAGACCCAATCTTTGTATTTGTAAAATGTCCTTCAGATCTCCCCCTCGATTAGTTTATCAAGCTTGTGGGGGGGGACGAATACTAATGTAATTTTCTTGTACTCTTTTCTAATTTTAATAAAAATTTTGTTCGTTTTGTTTTTGTTGTCGTTTATAAACAAGGAAATGGCAACACTAAGCAAACGGTTTACAGAGTCTACATAATGATAACGGATAACGTAACATACAAATGTGGTTAACTAGACAATGAAAAAGTGGTACAGAGGACAAGGTAAGGAGCCCAACATATTTGTTTTCTTGATGCTCCTTGTTAAGCTTCTGTAGACTTCAGCAGCCTGCTCCAAAGCTTGATACATGGGAGTTTGGACGAACGGAACTCCAAGATGTCAGCCACCCATATAATCAACGTCACGTGGAAACGGCGTGTTCCCTTCGTTCCATATTGGATCAGTTTCTTCTTCAAGAGTAAACACTGAGAAAACAATGAAACATACTTGCCAACAAATATACTCCAACAAGGTCCTGGGCAAACGGAGGTATATTTTATTTCAGATATCAGGAAGGAGTGACTTGAACTGAACTAACTGACTAAAAGGAAAACGTCCTTTAGAAAAACAGTCCTAAGAAATCACGCGCGCTGATTGGTAAAAATGGTGTTTGGTATAAACTCGATGGAGACCACAGAAAGAGAGAGGTCCGCTGGTTGAAGGAGGAGGGCGCAGAGCAACAAGAATGTAAAGGGGGATAATCAAAAGGTAATCAAAGTGTTTTACTTTTTCTTGTGTGGTTTTCTGAAAAGAAAGAGGGAGAAACAACAGGGGGGGTGGGGGTTGGTGGTTTCGTGTGGGAAGACACAGGGGGGCTACTATCGCAGGTGAAAACACGTAGGTGAAAGTGGGGAGAACTCAGAAAAAGACATTAATATGGTGGATAGATTGGGGAACACTCGCCTGCGGCGCGGGGTCAAACAAGCATGATAGAGGGAAGGTATGATAGTCTCGTTCACCAAACTTATGTCCAATCGTGGTTGTAAACTCGGATAGAAACACGGCCATGTTTTTTTTCTCTTCTTTGTGCTTTAGAGTTCGGTTGGAAATGAAAATATGTAAGTTTACACACAAGATGGCAGCCACTACTGTAACTATTCCCATATAAGTTGTTGCCTTGATCTATTTATTAGCACTGAACATGGGTCCTTCTTTAAATTTACTGAGAACCTTCACCACAAAAATTACTCATCATTAATAGTTTACTACGGTTAGAAGAAGAAACACCGAGAGATATCATTGTAATAATAAATCACAAAAGAACTAAGGATGGTTAAACGGATGAGGTAGACTGACACGGATAATAACTAAAAATTTGAGCAATTTAGGACTAAACGGTAGAGATACATGAACCGTGTGACGTATCTCCTCTAATGTCAACAGACTACCTGGTAAAATTCAACACAGTTGTCACTCACTGGAATAGCATAAAGGAAAGCAGTCGAGTTTCTTCTTGAGGTGCCATGTGATTCAAAGTATGGCCACAGGTAATCCAGCAGACCGTACAGATCAGACGGGATACGAACAACAAGTGTCACGGAGGGCCACACTCGATACTACACATGTTAGTCAAGGAGAGAAAAGTCAATCTTCAGTCACAACAATCAGGAGATGAGAGGTAAAAAATGCGAGACGGACAAAAAGTACATATACTTTCCCCTCCCCCCCCGAAATTGGTTTCCGACTCTCTTTTTAGAATTAAATTATTTATCTTTTCTATTGAAACTGAAACAATTTGCCCCCGAAATGTCAAGCGGCAGAACCAGAAGACACTTTAAACAGATGTTGTTCCAAGGCGGATGATACACCATTTTACACTTGCAAGTGATTTGAAAAGCTTGTAAACTACAATCAGACACTTAGTGAGTCAATGCCATAAAGGTCAGCTCACAGTGAAACATTCCCTCACAAACTCCCCCATTCCTCATCTCTTCCCCCACCCCAAAAAGTACCTGTGTAAAAATTTTCAGATACAAGATGTATTAGTGCTCATCATACTTGACTAAAAGAAGTAGACAAAAAGAAAATATAAAAACAGGACAGGATTATCAAACACAGAAGATGTCCAAAAACCTTCCTGGTCGTTGCCACAAGGTGATAAAAAGAATACAGAGGCTGAATATGACACGAGACTCGACTTGGTCGGTAGGTATACAGTTCACCTAAGAACTTCACGCAGCGAACACGTCGCTGATTCATTTCTGTAGGTTTGTCTAGCCAAGGCTAAAAGAACACAATTACAATGTGAGTCAACATGTACTATGGCTTCCTTAACATGAGGTCGGATATGGGTAACTAAAATTGCTCCAAGTCTTACCACATGTTAATAGTATATAAAAGTTGATACGACAAATGGATTTATTCTAATCATTTGACTATTTATTTCATTTGAGGCAGCATGGACATTAAGTGTTAGGGACGCTGGACTTAACAAAAAAATGTCATGGGAGTCCAAAGCACCCGCTATCACACTAAGCATAGAATTGTTCTAGGTAGGGACCATAAATTCAACTTCTCGGTAATACGGGATATAGAAAATGGTCTCACCTCCCCTGCTAGACGGGAATTTTAAGCTGTATCAAGTTTATTTGTAAATGTTCTTCTTTCAGTTTATTACATATGGCCGGCAAGTACGTCGTTGTAGCTAAGGACATCGGACCAGTATAACAGTTCAGCATTGTTAAAACACACATGTTCATTCAGCAGCTGAACAGAGAAATGACAGGGCTAAGAACTAAAGGCAGCTTGTCTGGTTGATATAATTGCAACCATTTGTTAACTATTCGCCAACCTTGACCTCCCATTCCCAAGGCGAAAATTGATGCTATTCCATTAAACCCGTCAACAACATACAGACCGAATCTTCCTTGTGAGAGGAGGTCAATAAGACAATGTTTATATGAATCAGTCTAGTCAGCTTCAAAAAATCTTTACTAAAAAACCAGCTCAATTTGTTTTAACACGGCCAAGATCGCTAAAATGTTAGCACGACTTCCACAAAGGGAAACATTTGATAAACAAAAGGGTATTGTGAATGTTTACTACATTAATACTGCACAATGCTGCTCCAAGTAGATTGGCACTGCACAGTGAATACTGTTGTATTTGATGTTCCATACACGAATCAGGCACGTAATAACAATAAAAGGAAGTTGAAAAAAAAATGGAAAACAAAACCTAATTAAGAAATCCCATTTGATTTGGAATAAGTGTGATGAAAACATTATCATTCCTTTGGATATTCTGACATCTTTAGGTTTGGGAGTAAGAAAGCAAAGCTATAAGTAATTGGTTCAATACGCACTTGAACTAACGACCATTATTCCTGACCTGAATGAAATGCAGTTCACCATCCTAGACTAAGATATGGCCCACAAGTAATTATGTTTTATCTTCCCACAAATGGGCTGACATCAGGTTTTACAAGAGTCTCAAAACTTAACCGACTCGCATTACTGGTATTCAGAACAGCGAGCAATGGCCCGTTCCACCCGGCACACGACGGAGTCTTCTCATAGTTTTCGTTAATTGATTATATTTGATTAATACCTTGATCATTCCAAGAACTGTTTAGTATTTGTCGTAGAACCTACAGAAGGACATAACCAGGACGAGACTTAGAAAGTTGACCGCCGCCAAAGAGATCGAGGATATAATCGCATGTTATGTGAACTATTTATTCACCCCAACAGAGTGCGTTTTTAGACTTAAGCAGTCGCTCTTTTGCTCGTCTCCCTAGGCAAATTTTCGAACCAAAAGAGAAACTGCTCGGCAAAAAAATCTAAGCGGCGCGAGTTTTCAAATCAGCTGTATCGTTAAGGCTCAGAAACGAACGTCCTTTGGCCAATCACAAAGGAGAAAGACAATCGCGTGACGCTAATCAAACTAGACGTGCGAGGACACGTGTACAGGTGTCGAGACCATGGTGAAGCCCAACAAGACCTCAAAACACGTTGCCTCTTCATCTACTCATGCTATTAAACTCGTAAATACAATCAAAACTCTCAGAAAACTAAAACTCTTGACACTGACACTTTTTCAAAACGGTAACCGGTCGTTCGTACAGAGCCAGTTAGCCATATTGTCATCCGAACTATAGTCTGAAGCCTCGGCACGGAACTGAAAGTTGCAAATAATAGATGCGCTTAAAAATTCTTTTTCGTAAACTAAACGAGGCGGAAATACACAACATTGTGGGCATTACGAATAAACAAAATGGTACACATAAAACATGACGTCTTCTTATCTCTAGTTCTATTAACGCCATTGGAGCACAGAGATAGCAATTCTTCAAACAGTTTCATTTTAGTTTATTTCCATTAACCACACAAAAGATAAACAAAAAAAACAGAACGCAATAACTGGAAATTTATGATAATGTTAAAGACGATAACTTAATTTAAAGGTGGGTAATGGTAAGGAAGCCAAATAGAAAGCCGTGGGGCTATGAAACTATTAGGCTTCCTGAGGACAAGATAGGGCTTACATCATAATATAAAATTATCGAGGGACAGCCTGAAATCAACCTTACAATGTATTATTATTAAAAAATAAAAAAGGAAAGGAAAAGAAAGAAAAAGTAAGAAGTCAACGAAGAAGTAATATTTGATAAGGAGAAAAGAAGGAATTTTTTGAAAGTCCCCTCATTACAAAACAAACAAGTGCTTGCGCTGTTTTGAATTTCAGGGCTTAACGGAGTTCAAAAACTTGGTCCTTGAAACCGAATAGAGAATGGTCGAAAACTAAAAAATGTTACGGCGTATAAAACCATAAAACTAGGAGTTTCCTTTGGAAAGTGAAGTGACTGCGAGTGATAGTGTCATGTGAAGATTTTTTTATCTCATGTAGGCAAAGTATTGTAGAGCGGAAGAGGCCAAAATGAGGTACTAGATTAGAATATATTTGCCAAAAGGCCTAGATTGGGTTTTTAAACCTTCCCTATTTTTTTGAAAAAAACAAAGTGAGGTCGATACAATAAACATGTTCACTCATGCCAAAAACCTTTTCCTCATAGTTGTGTGAGGAGGACTAAACTATGCTTTTAATCAGAGGTAATTTGTCACGCTTAATTTATGACAACAAGATATTTTCTACCAACGCGCTGTTAGTGTGTCACTGAAACGCCCCTCCGTTAAATTGGACGGGTTAAACTGACGTGTTAGACCGTCCGTTTTGGTTTAATATGCTCCTGAAAATCGGTCTATTGTACTTTAACTTTATCGTTCGAACGACTTGCTTTTTTTTTGTTTTTAAACCGTGTGTGGCATGCCTTCTGAAAGCATTATGCCGCAGTCACACGCCCGTGTACTCTCCACGCTTGTTTGGATGGGGATGCTAGGTAGAATGATTCCAATCAGGCCTTGGAGCACAACAGCTCCTAACTTGCGTAGGCAGCTGGAAGTGCACAGATTGAAATCTTTCCGGCCGCATGGGATTGCTGGGTCCGCTGATCGGATAAGGCTGGCATTTCTCCGAGACCATGGTTTGGCGCGGTTACCACTTAGATTTTAAATTGAGATTTCCTCGATTGCCAATTGCCACGGGGAAGGAAAAATAGGATCAACCCTCTCTTATTGTTTTTTTTAATCTTGGTGTTCATTTTGGACAGAGTCGTGCGCGATTCAAATTTCTAGTTGTGGGATAAATCTCGACGTTCCTCCCCCCCCCCCTGGCGGGAAAGGAGCTTGCCACCCAGGGACTCCTTATAACGTGGTAGTAGAGTCAACGCAAAACCCACCCCAAATCAGCTTGTAATTCCGTCATTACACCCGATTTTGAGCCCCAAAAATTTTGCGAATCGAGCCAAACAGTTTAACGTTGGGAACAGCATTATTGCAAAGACTTCGCGAAATAGCTTTGCGTGAAATTACGTTCAGACAAAACCGTACGCCCATGAATTACGCGACAGCAAGCATAAATGACGAGTGGCGTTTAACTTAATCTCGCATGTCTAACATATAACCCGTTGCCCTTTACCTTCAGCAACTAGTCCGAAATTTTCGCCCCTAAACTTGGGGTTAGGAGGAAGTTTCAACATGCGTTTTTTTATATCTCTTGTTCTGTCCGCAAATATATATAAATCAGTACCCGAATACCATGCCAGTTAAAAATATAACCATTTCTGCAAAAAAAAAAATGTACAACATGAAGTGCTTTGGTTTTTTTGTGTCGCGCACTATCGCCCGGCATGTGTTAGTAGAACGCAACACCGTATGTGTATACCAAGACTGGGGAGAATAGATTCTTCCCACGAACATTTCATAGCGAGTTTTCAAAGAGAAAATTCGAACCATTTCTACTAGAGGTTTTCCAAAGTGTTCAACATTCTAAAGGGTTTCAAAGCGTTTCCTAAAGTTCAGGATAGCTTCAAATATTCCGAGGAAACATAATCGGGCTTTAAGCTATGGCGAATTTGCACAAAACGTCACTTGCTTTCAAAACGCCATGTCAATACCACTTTGATCGGTAACCTGCGATCAGGCGTGATCTTTGATGGCAAAAGTTATTCCGAATCGAAAGAGCTTCGATTTACAAAACTACTTTGAAAAGATGACATAGGCCAATTTAACTGATGATGATAAAAAGAGATCCAAAATGGTTGTGATCTAGTAATGGATACTCCAACTTTATTGCGTCATACAGTCATTAAAGTACCATACCGATCGTATAACAGTCTCTGACCAAAGGTTTACCAAGTTTTAATTATGGGGATTACACCCAAAAAAATTTGTGAAAAGTAACCACAACTTAGAGCCAGAACTCAGACTAATCACTAGAGAATCAGGCCTGACCTAGCAGGTTTATTCTCTGCCTAAATAGGGTGTCGTTTATCTACTTGTACATGTTTAATGTGTCAAAAGTGTCTCACCATATTTTGGAGTATCCCTTCTAGTCACAACCATTTTTGATCTCTTTTTATCATTCCCATTTCCGATTTCAAGTCCTTGTCCCTTCCCTCCTTCCTTCCCCCTTTCCTGATTCCCTTTTGCCCCATCAAAGTAACGCTGACGCGTGTTAACCATCAAAGTGGTTATGACATGGCTTTTTGAAGCAAGTGCACTTTTTTGCACATTTCCATGACTACCCTCCTCTTTTTTTTTTCCTCTTTTTCTTCTCCCTTTCCCTCTCTCTTTTCCCTTTTTTCGCGTCCGCCGGGCGAAAACGAAAAAACGACTCAGCAGCGAAAAAGGCAAAGGTAGATTCTTTTTTTTTTTTTTTTTTCCAGTACCGTTGAGGACAATGTCGGGGTAAAGCCCAGCGAGGGTTTTAACCCAATGTTATATTGCAGTCGTGTTTGGCATCAAGGCCAAAGAAAAGGGAGGAGGCAGAGGAGGGGGGAAAAAAAAAGGGAGGAGAAAAGGAGTAAGAAGTGAGTGAGTGACACAATTCATTATGGATTTTATCCACTTTTCCTCAATACATGTATCGTCGTTCATAATATATTCATTTGTAGTTGGATTTGGACCGACACCTGAGTGGCGGGAGCCAAGCCCGCTAGCAGCTATTGAGTTGGGCAGCATCTCGTTGTTTGTGTGATCCGGTTGTTGTCTATTATATTCTCCTTACTGGGGCATCTTTCCATACAGTGTATCTATTTGTTTACATATCTAGGGTTTCAATTGCACTTATACTCTGTATACCTTTGGATCCATTGCTAATGTGAGAGCGTAACTTTGGGTGGTTGGACTGTTTCTCACAAACTTTCATTTTTCTTACTCACTCTTATCTGTTTCGTCCGTTTCAGAGAGGGAGGAAGGGAAAGCTTGCTCCTGTTGATCAGGACACGCACAGTCCAGGCAGGCAAAGCAATTTACACTTCAGCCATTGCCAACTCCAGACATTTTCTTACAGGTAAAGTCTCTCTCCGAAAATCTCCAGCTGTATTCCAAACCTCAGTAATTCTCCGTTGCCAATGCTCCTCCCATGCTGCGCGAGGAGAGGAACATAGTGAGGATCTGGGAAGGGAGGGAGAGTGAGGGTCGAGGAACGAAAGACGATTTTCCCCCTGGATCCCCTCAATTGACGGAAATCTGATAGTAGAAGTTACCGCCAAGTTGATATACATGGATGTAAGGTATATGAACAAGGTTTGGGTTGTCTATTTTTTTGTGTGACGCACAATGCCCGCCACGGGGTTTCTGTAATGATCTTAGTTGTGAAGGGGGTGGAGTGATGTAATTAGCCCCGTTGCTTTAAGCTCCCAGCCAAGCAGGGAAAAGGAGTTTTCTTTCTCTGTCAAGTGTCTACCTCTAAACCAACCCAGCTTGACTGGAACCTATTGGGAACTGAGGCTAAAGTCGCCATGGGTCATTTCGTAGCACACCAGGCTGAAATTGCCAATAGTAGACACTGTTAGAGTAGATTGAAAAGAAATGCGCTGGCATTAGATACGACACACTGAATATGTCAGCAAGTAGATTGTGGCTTTGGCTACTTTGTTCTCTCTTTAAAGTCAACCGTACACCGATCCATACTAATTCTGCCATAGGACAGCTGTTGTAGAAAAACAATCCACTCTGGTGAAATTGCGTTTAACAGTTTTGTAACACATCTTGTGAAGAGTATAGTTAATGCACTAGAGATGAACAGTGTTTGCTGGTTTTTTGCCAATGTTGGGATTGTTCTTTCCGGATTTACTGGTTTACAATCCTCCTAACATTACTGCCTTTTGTACCAGACTGGAATATATTAAAGGTCTGCTTTCGATTTGAGTGAAAATAGCTACAGTATGTATATGGCTTTTTTTCGTGTTTGCTTGCATATGAAATATTTGCTTAAAACCTGTTTTCCTTGCCTTTTCATACAGGTAAAAGTTCTCAGTCCCCCCAAGCCAGAACCCACTGTGGAAGACAGGGCTTTCCTTGCCGCCCTTGACAAACTTTTGGTGGATGATGTACAGACTCGCCGTGAAGAAAATCCCAAGGTATATAGAGAGTATATGCACATAAACCAATGTACAAATTGTACTGTCCTATTTTTCCCTATGTGTATCACCATACCTACGTTATATCTTAGGTTCCGAGCTTGGATGTCGCAGTTCCAATGCACCTAAAAGGACAAAGGGCTCGTCACAATAGTCTAAGTGAAGAAAGCGAAAACCTGAACTTTGTTGTTATGCTGAAGAAAGGAAATAAACAACAGTTTAAAGGTAAGCAAAGTCTTTGCCAAGATTTAATTAACGAAAAACGATACAACAAGGTCGTAATTAAACCATCTGCGACTCACTTATGCTCAGCACCATAATCAGGATTTAAGAAGAATGTTTATAACATAGCTATATGCTAGCGCGCGCTGTGATTGGCTAATTTTCTATGAAAAAGAAATGGATGGTTCATAGAGATGGTTCATGCTGACGCCATCGTCGGTGAAATTTCTTGCCAGCGAAAGTTTTTCTCACAACTTTTTTCGAGTAAAACTTAACTTTAGCTGTTACTAATAGCTAGTGTTTTTCAACATTTGAGTTGGGGTTTCTCGATGACTTTGGAGACTTGGAAAATTAATGTGTCTGAAATGGTTGCAGAAACATCAGTGCTACCGGTGAAAACAACACGTGCACGCGCACGTGCACGTGTAGCGAAACGTGCTGTCGGTGAAAACAACACGTGCACGTGCACGTGCAGAACTTGCAATTTGATAAGTGCAGAAAAAGCGACTTTTCAGCGTGAAAAATGTCTTGCTATGTTATAAAAGCAATGGACAATGCCTAGCTAGCGTCCATCCAATTCGGGATCCACTTGGATAGTTGGGAGAGCACTTAGGTAGCTAGAGATGCTCTCGGCTGCGCCTCGAGCATCTCTTACGCTACCTTCGTGCTCTCCCAACTATCCGCGTGCATCCCGAATTGGATGGACGCGCGCTAGGCATTGTCCATTCCTTTAATAGAAAAGGATAGGAATTCTCGAATTCATCACTTTTGTACCAGAATGCATTGCATTTAATCAGAGTCCGCTCTGCGCCACTGCGATGCAAACAACACAAGGACGTCGAGTCGTCGTCTTTTCTATTTGTCGTCCTATTCCAGCACAGTTAGCATCTATGATTCCAGTGATAAAGATATAGAGGATATTACACGGTGGCGAGAAGATATGAATTTTATGTTCGAGTGGCAAGAAAAATATCTTTTAGTATATGGAGAAACCACTTCAACAAAAGCAAAAGGCGGGAATCGTGACGTTATTAAACGATACGACACTCACAAAGGTGACATACGGAAAATACGCCACTCGGGTCCCGGATGAAGTGGCGTATGGAATCTACGAGTGGTTTAGTTCCCAGTAAAACACTCTCCTCCATATAATAATAGTGGTTATGTTATGCTCTGATTTACCTGTAAAACGATGTGAAGGAGATCGTGCTTGACTTCCACAACTCTTTGTGTTAAATCTTGGGATTAATTGTGACATCTTAATTTTAAACTCATTTCTTAGCAGTCTCGCTTCCTTGGTCGCATTCTTAAAGAAATCTAAAGCTTGTAGAAAAATTATAACAAATGAAAACCGTAGAACACGCTTATTCGTATCTGCTGCTGCGATCTATTCCTTTTCATCCAAGCGCAATAGAATTTTCACACATCGCGATGGACGCGTCGTCCTCGACACAGTCTGTGAATATTCTAGAGACATTAAAGTGCACCTAACCCCAAAATATATTTTTCGCTTAAATAACTCTTTGCACCTGTTTGAAACGCATTCGCGTTTTTGCCCCTTTTAAGTCCTAATCTTGGCTTTTTACAGGCGTTAAAAGTTAAGAAATCTGGCCATCGTCTGTTCCACGACCGAGCAAGTAAGGGGAATGGGTCTATTCCTGGGTTGATGTCACAGACTTCTTTGCATGCATGTTTACAAAGACTTAATACGATGCAAATTGGTCTCTGACTTCAACCCAGGAATAGACCCATGCCCCTTACTAGCTCGGTCGTGCAACAGGTGATGGCTAGATTTCGTAACTTTTACAGCCTATAAAAAAGTCAAGATTTAGCTTAAAAAGGCGCACTGCGTTTCGAACAGGTGTAAAGATTTATTTAAGCGGAACAAATATTTTGGGGTTAGGTGCACTTTAATGTGTATTAGTAAAGAGTTTATAAGTTAGATTTCTGCTCCTAAAATTTCCACATCTTTTGATTTTCGCACCTCTTTAAGGAAACTTTTTATTACGAAAATTATTAGTATCTTAACATATATTGTATATTTCAATTGCATTTTTCAATTTTATCATAGTATGTTTTTCAATAATTATTAATATTTAGATACCCTGTATTTAATTATTATAGATAGAAATCATGTAATGCTCGCTTGTCATTTCATGGAAATCGCATAATAGAAGAATTAAATTATCATCATCATCATCATCATTATTATTATTATTATTATTATTATTAAAGGGGAAGTTGATGTGTGTCGTTTTAGTCCAAGCATAGTTCAGATCACTATCCACAGAATTTTCCGCAGCAGTACTATCTTTAGATACCCTAGTTGAATTGTAAAGAATTGTGTCGTAAACGTTCCATAACTAAGCCTTGGTTCTTAGAACAGGCCTAGCGAGGTACGGGGCTTCTAATTGCAAGGAACGATACGTCATGCATGTTTTAAAGGGATCTGTAGGGATTTGCAAGTCATCCAAACGATCGGTTACCTCTTGACACAATTACAAATTTTGCTTAGAAATCGCTTAGACGTCGGTTGTGGACGAAGCGTGTAGTCAGCATGGCTGGATGTTAGCCTAGTTCCTCAGTCTTTTTGCGTGTTTATGGACCGAGACGGAGTCGACGTTCATCAACACGCCCAAAAAGAACGAGGCCAATAACCAGCCATCTTGACCAAACAAGCTCGGGCATTATATGGAGAAAAATACTTCAAATTTTTCTTGCGGGCAAAGCGCATAATCCAGATCGGGCGAGATAGCGTCATCTTGCTCGCTCACGGAGCTTTCCAATATAATAAGGTCTGTTATTATCCAACTGCGCTTCGTAGAGTACAAATAACGCCCAAAACGAGTACAAATATCACGCGGTATTTGTACCCCAGAGGACCGGTTGGACAGGTTTCTTGCCGTTGACCAATCAGTTAGCTGGATTTCTCGCGCCAATTCCGTTCCGCTTCGCATACCTCTATCACACATTCCCCGTAAATAAATTAGCCGCGAAATTCCCCCGCACGGAAATGACAATTTGGCGTGTTGGATAATAAATCTCTTATTAGACGTTTTGTTGTGTAGTATCGCTGACAATTTTTACTCGTTGTTTGTATTTTGTCTCGCCCTACGGGCTCGTCAAAATACGGCACAACTCGTAAAAATACTCAGCGATACTACACAACAAAACGTCTATTAAGATATATTTATTCTGCTACTCCACCGTAAGGAAGGGGGTTTTAAGATCAGAAGACATAACTTCGCTATTTCGTTTAGTTAACGTGAGGCTAACTGTACGAGCAAATGTACTAGTGGATTTTCGCTAATTTACTTATGCCGGGATGTTTTTCTCTTTTTTTACGCTAGTGGTACGTTTTCAGATAGAGTAGAAGAAGAGGATTAAAAAAACGAGTCTTTGCAGAGCTTGAAAAAAAAACAACAGCAACAAACAAAAAAACCCCGATTAATTCAGCACGCACCACACACTATCGTGCCTCTGGCTTGGATGATCGCGCAAGCACTTCCTGTGTGTGACATTAAATTTACATTTTCATTTTTTTTTTTTACGTCGTGATGCCACTGAGCCAGGCCGTTTAAAACGTCTCTTTCACCACTTAACAGATCTCCAGATTCCTCTCAGCTCTGGACTGGCGGCTAACATCCGGGATAGGCAGATGGCTGAGCAACAAGAGCAGGAAGAAGTCAAGAGACTGGTGCTGGATTATAATCAGAGACAGGAGGAGGAGATTTACAATGGTACGTGTTAATCTCTGGTCAAAGTTGATAATATAACAACTAGTAAGATAAATATAGAGATCTATGACGGAGTTGCGTGAAATCTTTGAGCAAAAACGTTTTCCATTATCTGTGCACCTTATGGCCACAGAAATGATGAGGTGGATTTTTTGGTGTTTACTGTTAAGGTTTAAAGAGTTTTTTAAAGAGTTTACAGCATCGTGAAAATGAGTGGAGTATCATGGAGAAACCCTGTGTGATTTCTCCAAGGTGTTTGGTCCAGAAAAATAAAGCACCTAAGCTTGTTCTGATGCTATCAAATCGTACGAACAGGCGAGGAATTATAACTGAGTCTCTTAAGAGAATTTACCAATGAAATTTTAGAACTTCAGCATCAAAGAGAAAGAAAGATCTCGGAAGCAAACGCTCTGTGAAAGTAAAACCCAACTACTTGAACCATCGTGACGTGTTTTATACTGGAAATTGACCCATGATCGTCTAGCTGAAACATTGCAAAGATTTACGAATACCGAAAAGTTCCTGACCATTTCCTAAGAACCATATTGAAAATTGAAATGGTATTGATTTTTTCAAACCAGTGGCATGCAGTCTGCACTCACATCTAGGTCCTAATTTGTATAGGTAATGATACCGTGCATTTTCGATTGCAATTTGGAATTAATTTGCACGTGTGAGTTTTTCCAAAGGCTTAAGCATTTTGTAAAATTCCAAGTGCAAATTGAAAATTCGAAATTGAACGAGAAAAACCGTATGATTACTTATCAATAGCATAAACATGAAGAATTTCACGTGGAGGAAAAAACATTTTCACAGTTTACGCACAAAATTTTCCTCAACTTTTACGTGATATCATTGCCTTAGAAAATTTCCTTTTGTCTTTCAGCTAATCATAATCCAGAATTACTCTGTGCAGTGGTATTAGACATTTTGCACTGATGTGACACTTTTTGCACTGGTGTTACTCTTGAACTGCACTGTTCTCAGCTAATCCTTTAACTTTTTAACTTTTAGAATTTTCTGGACAGATCAGTCCAAGGGAGAAAGGCACAAACAGGCTATACAGCCCTTATTAAAGCACCAACCCATGAAACACAGAACACTGAACCAAGGCCAGACCACAACACAGGGAACTACATGCCCTACTCTTTACGAGAAGTGTGTGGGTTCCTTTTCCGAGAAGACTTGGACATCTAACCATTTGCAGGTGTCATTACAAAAGCAGCACGTTCCCCTCAGTTATTTAAAGACCCTGAGTGTTGGTCAGGCCGAGGTTTGAACCTACGACCTCCCGCACGGCAGTCCGGTGTTCTACCAACT
Source organism: Platygyra sinensis (assembly GCA_019787425.1). NCBI lineage: Eukaryota > Metazoa > Cnidaria > Anthozoa > Scleractinia > Merulinidae > Platygyra > Platygyra sinensis. The sequence continues at coordinate 14,696 of JAHPZR010035969.1, forward strand.
GAGCTAACCGGTCGGCGGTTAAATCAGAATCGAGTTATTTTTTCATGTATATTACTATCAATAATGTTTTTTTTTTCTGCAGAGATGCTAGCGCAGCAAAGACAGGCGGGCTCGGACCAGTCCTCAAGGTCTCACGGCCACCGTTTTAACAGGAGACGACTTCCAGAAGGCAATGACACTAGCATGGTGTTTGCTAACTTAACCAGGTGAAGGAAATTTTAATAGTGGACTTCAATATAACTTGTAGAGGTTCGATGACACTTGTTCCATCAACCTAAATAGGCCTGGCGCCAGTAAAGATTGAGCATTATTGAATACTTTAAAATTGCCGTGAAGACCAGAAAGAGGTCCTCACTCTCCCCCAGATTTACGCTACAAGCACATTTTAATCAGAAAGCAACACTGCGGAGTGGTCCCTTACCGTAGGCTATAAGAAACCATGTACATGAATGGCTTACGAAAGGGTCCTTTGTTTAAGAATACCGAACAAATGTTTAGAGCATACACTCCTTTACACCTCAATTTTATGTCGGCATTTCACATGTTCTAAGCGTTTATTTCTCGTCTATTCCTGTTTTTCTTAGGAGACGCTAGATTAAGTGGAAATGGAGCATTCGGTGCTTAACCGCTGCAGTGACGCCTCGTGGGTGCAGTGCCCTGTCCCGAGACAACATGTGACGTGTTACGTCCCTGACCGAGTTCAGTAGCTCCGCCGAGACTCAATATTTGTTCGAGAAAGTAAACAAGTTTGAAAGAAACTACAGTGGATTTCCGTGACTTGTGAAGTCGTACGGGGATTAGCTTGGATGGCTTCCAACTGTAACTGCAGTTCTTGCTGTCTATGGTTAGATTGCTAGAAAGATTTCCATTCTTTTAACACATTGAAAATGTAAACCAAGAGAAAGCAATTTTTGAAGTTTTGTTGATAAGGTCATTTTAACAAGCGATGGTATTGGTTTAAACTCTGCTGCTGCCTCGCAGCCTCAGTCCCTGCCGTAATGCCATGGTGGGTTGTTATACAACGAATGTTTAATGATTTACATTATCATCGAGCAAAGTGTTTAGAGCGTTCTTAAAGTTATTATCATATGCACGTATTCCCAGGTTTGATGTTGTTTAGTTGATTCAGTGTTTGTGGTTATGTGCAAATTGAACATTATGATGAAGCCAATAAAGTTGTTTTTGTTGTTATGTGGGTGGCGACTTTGGTATTGTTACATTACTGTTCACCGATACGTGCTGTTTCCCAAATGCAAACGAGGTATGGTGGCATAAATGTATGGACATCAGTTAAATTAACTAAAAGGATAGACTCACCTTAGCGGTTATTGCCTGCAACTAGTCTTCTTAATGGATAGTGATATAGTTCCTTTATTTGGGATCATGTAGCAGCTCTTGTAAGGCCTCACATGAATGGCTAGATAACCTTTGAGAGGACAATTGAACAAAGAACAGAAACAATGCCCGAAACCCTAAAACAATGTTTATAAGTTAAAAGAGCGTTGATTAAAAAACGCTGGCATTTATTATTCTCTTGTTATCCTCGCCTTTCGCAAATCAAAGGCTCCCCGAGCAGCTCATGGATGAATAGCCCAATCCCAAGTTTACCTTCGCCTCTGTTGAAAATCAAGTGACTTTCATGTGAAACGTTTTGCACAAGCACTCGTTCTGCAAACGGCAACTCAGACGGTGGAAGTTAAGTCTGCATAATGTCCCAAGCAGTCCATCAGGCCAGCACTCATTCCAGTTTCTGTAGCATGAAGTGAGTAGGAGTATTTCTACTCCCCCCCGGATGGGATGCCAGCTCAGTCCACCGCAGGGTTACCCCCAAACATTAAATTTGCCAGTACTTATTTATAACCTTACGGGATACTGAGGCACTGTGAGAGTAGTGTCTCGCCAAAGAACACAATACAATGTTCCCAGCCAGGGCTCGAACTCAGAGTGCTTGAAATAGAAAGAAATACGAAAATGAAATAACAGGTTGTTTACTCAGATTGCTTACAACTTTTAAAATGGATAATTATTGGAACTGGAACATTTTTTTAAAGTTAACTTGCTCGTGATGTAGTGTCAAAGAATAACAACAGTCTGTCTCAAAATGAGATCATTGAGAGTTCGCCATATTCACCAGTCAGTCCAAAATTGACACCTAGTCACTGAAGTTGGTTATAAATGTATAATATCAGGGAGTCGGCAGTGCATTTTGGGTCAAGGTAAATTGGTTTTTTACGATAACTTAAGAAATCCTCGCGCGCTCATTGGCTAATTGTTATTGTCAATAAGCGGACAGACATGAAATTATAAGAGCGGACAATTTGACAATTTGTTATCGTAAAAAACAAATTGATGTCAGTTTTTAATGCGTCTGTCCTGTCATTGACAATGAATTTCGTCATAACATTGTCAAAGTAGTCTGCCGATCCACTTGGTTATCGCCTCGTGGATCCACAGCTACTTTAACAATGTTATGACGAAATTAATGATCAATAACAGGACAGACGCACGAAAAACTGACGTCAATTTGTTAAATGGTCCTTGTTCAGTTTACATTATGCAAAATTATAATACATTATTTTAACATTTATTTTAGACTATCAACTTGAGAATGCGAAGACTGCCAGAGTATTTTGCCCGAATTTCACTTGAGACATGGATATTGGGCAGTTTTCTTTACTTTAAGCTTTGTCAAATATATTAAGGACGTTCGCGCTAATTGTTTCTGCGCATCCGTACTGCGCACGCAAATTCACCTGTCACGTCATGCATCGAGCGCGCGCGCTAAGTACTAAAGTGAACAATGTTAGGGCAGATAGCCATTGCTATAGGTTTGCTTGGATTTAACGATCTTGGATGTTCGGTGACCCCTACTTTTCTTTTCAGAAACAATTTTATTTACAATTTTCTCCGCATTGTCAAAAATGAACAAAAATCAATGTGGGAAGTTAAAATAATTTCAAGATTTCTCTTCACGGGACATAGAATCCTGCCATCTTGCGTCTGCAAGGCGCGTGAAACTATGGTCGCTAAATGCGAACTTGTTCTTTGAGGAACCTCACCAGGTGACTAAATTTGCTTAACAGGTCCATTTAAACCATATGTGGCAGAGCAAATTTCCCTTCAAAGTTCTAATTGCGATATTTTGGGACTTGCAGCCACTTTGGCCTTCTTCGCTAACGAACCCCGTTGTTACTCAGATTTAGGTGTTTTTCCGGACATGTTCTCTTCCAAAACGCATTCGGGGCCCCATCATTTTTTTTTAGCATTTCTGAACATCCGGCTGATTTGGGTTTGAGGACGACCTCTGCTATACTGATGCTTCTTGTCCATTTGGGGTGGTTTGTTGTTTTTAAAAAAGGGGAATTGATTTGACTTCCTAAAAAGATGGCAAATCTTTTTTTGAAATTAGTGTGCTTTCATGTTTTATTATGTTGTGCCCAATGAGAACTTAGGTTTTGTGAGGGTTTAAAAATTTTTTCCTTTTATTCTTTTCTCTCTTTTTTTTTAGTCTTTTTAATGTCTTTGGTTATGTCCTTATGTATTTACCCCCACAACGCATATAAATTGTAACTCTTGGGTTTTCTTTTCGATTATTATCGGGGTTATTCTCTCTGGGCTTTTAGGTTTAAAAAAGATTTTTTTAGTATTTTATGCCCAGTGGGGCCCCTTTAGTTTTAGCTCTCTTTGGTTTTAATAGAAACGGTTAGTTATTTTTCTCGGGCTATTTCTTTGGGGGTTCGTTTGGCCGCAAACCTTTCTGCGGACATCTTTTGTTTGCCATCTTAGCCGGTTTTGGTGTTATTTTTAAATCGGCAATTGTAATAATGGTTTTTATTACATTATTAGAAATTGCTGTTGCGATTATTCAAGCTTATGTTTTTTGTTTATTGACAACTATCTATTTGGCGGACACACTTGTTTTACACTAATGGGTCTTTTTTGGTTGATTCTTTTAGTTGGAACAATTGGTGTGATGGGGTTTCGAGAGAAAAAAAAAGTCTTTTAAAAAAACGAGCCCTAGAGTGGTCCTGTGGCTATTTTGTTTTGGGCTTTGGTTGCATCGGGAGGCTTTGTCCAGTGTTTTTGATGGTTTAGTTGCAGTTATGTTGTTTGTGTTTTTCTTGTTTCTCTACTTTTTGAGTTCATGTTTTTCTATTGCTTATATGCGAGGGGACCCTCATGTGCCTCGGTTTATGGCATCCTTTCTTTGTTTACTTTTTTAATGGTTTTCTTAGTCACTAGCGCTAATTTTCTTCAATTGTTTATTGGATGAGAAGGAGTTGGTCTTTGTTCTTATTTATTAATTAATTTTTGATTAACAAGACTTGAGGCAAATCGAGCAGCAATTAAAGCCATGTTGGTTAATAAAGTTGGTGACATAGGCTTGCTTTTAGCAATGTTCCTTCTTTGAAAAACTTTTGGGTCTTTAGATTTTTCTTCTGTTTTTAATTTAGTTTCTCCTTCTAAGGAAGTTTTTTTATTTGTTTATTTTTATTTTTTGGGGTAATGGGTAAGTCAGCTCAATTAGGGTTACATACTTGGCTGCCGGATGCCATGGAGGGTTGTTGGGCCTCTTAATTAAAAAATTGATTAAAACAAACCACTATGCACAGGAAAGACAATTGTTCACCAGTGGGCAATAAAATGTTTGTTTTAATGCCTAAGAGACTTTATGTGGTCTACTTTTTTTTATTTGATTAAAGCTGTTTTTGTTATTGTTCCTTTACTTATTGCTGTGGCCTTTTTAACTTTAGCAGAACGAAAAATCTTAGGATATATGCAAATGAGAAAAGGGCCAAATGTTGTAGGGGGCGGGTTACTTCAGCCTTTTGCAGATGGGATAAAATTATTTCTTAAAGAAATGATCATCCCTCATCAGGCAAGTGCTTTTGTTTACTTTTTTGCCCCAGTTGCTTCTTTTACATTAGCATTTATTGTTTGGGGAATTCTTCCTTATGGAAGAGGAATTGGTATAAGTGATTTTAATATTGGTCTTTTGTGGGTTTTGGCCATTTCTTCTATAAGTGTTTATGCTGTTTTAATGTCTGGGTGGGGGAGTCGTTCAAAATATGCTTTTTTAGGGGCTATTCGCGCGGCTGCGCAAATGATAAGTTATGAGGTTTCGATTGGGTTGATCTTGATTTCTGTTCTTTTATGTGTTGGCTCTTTGGCTTTTAATAAAATTGTTTTGGCACAAAATTTTATTTGATTCTTTATTCCTTTTTTCCTATTGTTGTAATGTTTTTGGTTTCTATTTTAGCAGAAACGAATCGTGCCCCATTTGATTTAACGGAAGGAGAATCGGAGCTTGTTTCGGGTTATAATGTTGAATATGCCTCTATGTCTTTCGCATTATTTTTTTTAGCAGAGTATGCACATATTATTTTTATGAGTTGTTTGACTATTCTTTTATTTTTTGGAGGGTGGTTGGGCCTACCTTTTGGTTTGAAAGTTGTTTTTATTGTTTGTTTTTTTTTATGGGCACGAGCGTCTTTTCCAAGGATTCGATATGACCAATTAATGGCCCTATTATGAAAGGGGTATTTGCCTTTTAGTTTGGGGGTTGTTCTTTTTGTTGCTAGTGTTTTGTTAGGATTTAATGGTCCTTCTCCAATATAGGAATGCCATTACGAAAGGACAATCCTATTTTATCTCCAGTTAATGGGTTTCTCGTAGACTTGCCCTCTCCTTCAAATATAAGTTATTTTTGAAACTTTGGGTCTTTATTAGGACTGTGTTTAGTTTTACAAATTATAACAGGGTGTTTTTTATCGATGCATTATTGTTCAGATGCGGGTCTTGCGTTTGCCTCTATTGGGCACATAATGCGCGATGTTAACTATGGGTTTTTATTAAGATATTTACATGCAAATGGTGCTTCTTTGTTTTTTTTTTGTCTTTATATTCATATTGGACGAGGGTTATATTACGGGGGGTATTTGAAATTTCATGTTTGGAGTGTTGGAGTTTTGCTTTTTTTATTGACTATGGCGACCGCTTTTATGGGTTATGTTTTGCCCTGGGGCCAAATGTCTTTTTGGGGCGCGACTGTTATTACGAATTTATTATCTGCAATACCCTATTTTGGGGTGGATATTGTTCAATGGGTTTGAGGGGGTTTTAGTGTTTCTGGGGCTACATTAAATCGGTTTTTTAGTTTGCATTTCTTGCTCCCTTTTTTTTAGCCTTTCTTGCTATTATTCATTTAGTTTATTTACATGTTGATGGGTCAAATAATCCTGTCGGCTTAAACTCTTCGATGGACAGTGTTTCTTTTTTCATACTTTTGTAATACTTCGAAAGATTCTTTTTTTGGTTTCTTTTCGTTTTTTTTATTTTTTTTATTTTTTTTTTTTGTTTTTTTTGGCCGAATTTCTTAGGAGACGCAGAGAATTTTTATGCAGGCAATTTCTTTAGTTACTCCTGTTCACATTTCAACCCGAGTGGTACTGTTTATTTGCTGCTTATGCCCATTTTGGGGGCGGGTTCAATACTCAAAATACATTGGGCGGGGTTGTTGCTCTTGTTTTGTTTAGGTATTTTGATTTTTATTGTTTTACCCATGTTGTACACCAAAAGTGTTTTAAAAGGGACTGTCTTTCCGCCCTTTGGGACGGATGGCGTTTTGGTTTTTGATAGTTAGATTTTGGTCTTTTGACTTGAATCGGATCGCAAGTAGTTGAAGAGCCCTTTTTTTAATCGGGCAAGTTCTTTCTTTTTTTTATTTTTTTTATTTTTTAGTTCTTGTGCCTGTGTTGGGTGTTTTAGAAAATCAATTATTAAAAAGAAATTAACGAACAATTTTTCTTTTTCGGTGGTTTGTTATTATTAGTTTGGTGGGTTTGGGCTTTCGTGGTTGTCTTTTAAAGTTTCTTCTTTTTTTTTTTTGGTTTTTTTTTTTCTTTTTGGTTTTTTGAGTTAGAGTGCGCCCCCCCCCCAAAAATTCTTTTTGTTTTAGTGGGGGTTTCGCGGTTTTACTCTTATTAGGACCAAAAAAGAGGAAGAACAAACAGACCATTCCCTATTCTAAATTTACTTGTTGGTTGTTAGGGGTTTTTTGTGTTAATTTCTTCATAAAAACTGGACCTTTCTGTTTATGTAGCAATAGAGCTCTCTACACTTTGTTTTTTTTTGTTTTGATTGCAAGGGGTTCGGGCTATAGCTGCAGGAGGCAGGGTTAAAATACTTTGTTTTGGGGCTCTTTCTCTGTTTATTTTATTGGTTGTGCTTTGTTGTGTGGAGCTGGGGCAGTGTATATTTTTTATTATATAGAATTGCTTTTTAATTCAAAACAAAGTTTTTCTGACGTTGTGTGCCGATTGGGTACCATTTTAATTATTGCGGCTCTTTTTTTTAAATTGTCTGTTGCTCCTTTTCACATGTGGGTTCCAGATGTCTATGAAGGGGCACCAACAAAAACGGTTGTGTATTAGCTATCGTGCTAAACAGGCATTTTTTCTCTTTTGTTTTCCATTGGATTGCCCATAAGCCTTTTCTTATTGGAGTTGTTTTTTTCTCTTTTTGTTGGGCCTTAGGTGCTTTAAATCAAACAAGAGTCAAACGACTTTTGGCTTATAGTGGGATTGGTCACATGGGGTTTCTTTTATGGGGTTTAGTAAATGGTTCTTTTGAGAGCTTACAAGCAAGTTTGGTCTATCTTTTTATATACATCATTATGACGATTTGTGTTTTTTCTATTGTTTTGAGTTTTAATGTGTATAAAAATTTACTTATTGAATTTAGTGGGCTCTCCCGGCTTTTAACCCCTTCTTTCTATTACTTTTGGAGTTGTTTTTTTTCTATTGCTGGGATCCCTCCTTTTGCAGGGTTTTTAGGAAAATGGGTGGTTTTATTATCTGGGGTTCTTTCTAAATCTTTTTTTATTTTTTTTTTGCCGTTTTTTGTTCTGTGATAGCGGGGTTTATTATGTTAGAATTGTAAAAATTCTTTTTTTTCAAAAAACACTCTTTTTTTTTAATCTCAACAAAAGCTTTAAAAAAAAGAGCTCAAATTAAATTTTAAGAGGGTTTTTTTAATTGGCCTTTGTTTTTATTTTTATTTTTTTTTCTTTTTTTTTCTCCACATTTTGGGTTTTGTTTCACTTCCCAAGTGGTTATGGGGTTGTTTTAAAATGGAAGCTCTTATTTTTTGTTTTTTTTTAAGTACAATTGTTTCCGGAATAATGGTTGTTTCTTCTGCCCTAAACCCTGTGCTTTCAGCTAATTTTAAAAGCGCGGTTATAAGATCTACGATCTTTGTGAAGTATATGAAATAATTCATATTTGAACTGCGGTTGTAGATGCAAGTGAAGAATGATCATCGCAGTTAATTTTCCAATTTAAGAAATTGGAAGAAGAAGCCTGAAAAAAGTCAGGGCTTCAATTGAAGCCCTGATTTTTTTCAGGCTTCTTCTTTCCAATTGCTTAAATTGGAAAATTAACTGCGATGATCATTCTTCACTTGCATCTACGATCTTTCTTGTCGTCTATAACCCATACCTTACTTACAACAGTTTGGACCTACATGTATTATATTTCTATTATTCCATCCACAAAAATAATATAGGCATTAAATCATCATCTGTCAATGCTCATATATGGCTTGCCCCTCTACAAGAAAAAAAAATCCAAAGCCCTTTTTGCGCAACAACTCAAATACCTACAGAAAAAC
>JAHPZR010035970.1:0-5000 GCA_019787425.1 Platygyra sinensis
CCACGCTACTTTTAGTCCGCGGCAGAAAAAAATGTCACATGATTTTGAAAAAGAGCTATTGTCAGAACTTTTTAAGTTTGGTTATAGACCACATGGTTGATTTTAGTTCTTACCTCTGAATGTCTAAAGGGGTTAAAAACATCAATTGTGCTCCCTCCAGCCTCTTGCTGTACAAACTCTGTGGTCAGAGAGCACATAAATTAACAGTATTAGCAAATCAACAAGACTTGGATAATTTTCTCTTTACCAGTACATGTACATGTAATTTTGTCAACTGCTATACAATTTATAAATAGCAGAGTTACTACATTGTAATTGTGCACCCTTGTTGCAATGGTTGATAGGTGCGTTTAGATGAGAGAGAGAGATGAGAATATGTAAACATGGTTGTAATGTTTAGATTTGTGCATACTCTTGAGGAATATTTTAAAGTGCCTATGAAGTAAAAAATAATTGCTGCTTATTTGAAAGGCTTTTCAAAATAAAGAAGAATGATGTTTTCCTTTTGGGAATATCTTATTTCTTTTTAGAGATATTTATGTTTTTTGCATTATGCAAATGAGGAACGTGATGACGTCATAGGTGGTTCCACTAAAACAGTACAACACTAGATCAAGAATATCTCCAGAAATATTAGAGCAGTGTTCTTCAACCTTGGCACCAGAAACGTATACACAAAAGAAACAGAATGACACCTACTATGTTGTTGCCATGGCAACACTCTCGGCTTCAGTCTCTTTCTGTGAAAAACCAAATATCCCCATTTGCAATCTTTCAAAAAGAGACCGAGGGTCTAGCTTGGCACGCAATGATTCCCCATTAGATTGTTGCGGGTGCATGATCCTTGTTTAGGATAAAATCTGGGAATTTTAGTCTTAATTAAAACAGGACCAGCGGCATAACTGTTGTTATGGCAACGACACGACAGGTGTCATGTTGCTTCTTTTGTGAGGTACAGTGCTGATGCCAAGTTTGAAGGACACCGCTTTAATATTTCTAGAGATATTCTTGATTGAGTGTTGTACTGTTTTAGTGACACCACCAACAGTGTATGACGTCATCACTTTACTCACAAAAACGTAAATATCTCTAAAACGAAAAAAGATATTCTAAAAAGAAAAACGCCATTCTTCTATACTTTGAAAGGCCTTTCAAACAAGCAGCAATTATTTTTTACTTCATAGGCACTCTAAAAAATAATGTTATTTTATCCTGTTTACATCTGCCTTATCTTAACATTCAGGGAATGGGAGAAACCCTGCAAACCCTTGATGCATCTTAGGATTCCATATATAACTGTCTAAAATACTCCCAGTCCGCTTGTCACGACGCAAAAACAACCTGTTAACTTTGATCATCAAAATGAAAATTCTCTTTGCTTGCATCATCATTATGTCAACAGCTTGTGCCTAGTTCTGTGTCTCCATCGAGTTATAGAAACATGATTTTTAACCAATCAGAGCACATATACATGTATTTTAGGACTGTTTTCTAAAACACATTACATTTTGTCCCTGTCCAGAGCTTGAACCCAGACTGCTCAATCCAGAGATATGCACACTAACCATGAGGCCACTGTGCCTTTACTATGTTGTTATATTTTCCTTGCTAAGGTATAAATTTACATACCATCTTGTGGCAAATCAGGCATATCTACATCAAGTATATCCTATAAAAAGACAAACAGAGCATGTTATTACCAGTTTTCACTGAAGAATCTGTTTCTTTGTTGTAAAATGCAAAAATACTTACAATCCATCAAACATTTAAATTGCTTGCACATGATTGGTCTAAACACATCACTACCTTAATATGTTCCAGCTAAATCTGGGAAATATCTGCATGATAATCCCCAGTTTTCAAAACTGTGCATGCAAGGATAATAAATATTATTATCACCCAACTAGTGGACTAATGCAAATCCTGCATTTTGATCGGCTATGCTACTAAGGGACTATTAGCAATAGTCATTGAGTAGTGAAACTCGCCGGTTTTTCTTTCGTTTTTTTCCCCAAATAAATATTTCTTCAACCTGCATTTGCTAACTTTATCATTGCCTTTTCTGTCCGACTAGTTGGGTGATACTAAGACAATTAGACCCTTCGCCCTCAAGGGCCACGGGTCTAATTGTTAATAATAGCTTTCATCTGACTTACAAAATAATTATGCTCAGATATTTGTTCTTGAATGTTACCAGTTCCTCAGAGCTCACACTGTTCTTAGAGCTGCACCCTCCAAAAACTGTTTTCTTCTCAAGACAAATAATGTCAGCAGACAACTACTCAAGCATATTTTCATGCCAAATGGTAGACTCCCAAAAAAGTCCTTCATTTTGTTTATTCAGTACTCCCCTGATGAAGGACTTTTCCTGCTTGATTGGCACCAATTTTAGCGACCCAAAAATGGATTGCTGCGCTTCCACTAATGAGTTTCCATAAATATTCCTTGGGACAGAACTGTCAACTAACATGACTTGCAGTTGACTCCAATATGGGGTCCATTGCAAAAAAGATTAAGAAGCCTCAAAGACAATTGAATATTCCATATTGTGAGACTACCAGCACAACACAGCAGAAGTGTGTCTGTCTAGAAGAGATGCATTTCTGCCCCAACCACAGCTGAGAAAAGTTTGACTTTAGAGCTACAGCTGTAGCTCTGCACGCTTTTGATTGTTTTATAGGTAGAAGAGCTGCAATAGACCCTTCTCCAAAATGGCGGCCGAAAATTCAAATAAGTCAAAATTAAAAACATATACCAGGACTAGAAAGAACACCTTTACGTTAGTAACCCTACATTTTCTCAGCTGATATTACACCTGAAATGCTGAAACTTTCCAAGGTTACTAAAGTAAAGGTGCTCTTGATAGTGCTGGTATAGGTTTTTAATTTTAGCTAATTTTAACATATTTGAATTTTCGGCCACCATTTTAGAGAAGGGTCTATAGTGATGCCATTGTCTTGCTGCATGTGGCCCCAGCTGATCTCCCTTATGAAAAGATCAAGTCTCAAATTTAATATTGCTGTGACAATTCGGCATCTTACATAGAGGATTGTTCAGAACAACAGTTCCAAGACATTTTGATTAATGAAAAGGTATCAATACGTTCCTCAATTCAAGTCAAGAACTCGCAAAGGTAATCTGAGACACCAGTTGCAAGTCATGCCACTCCTCATTTTTTGCACAAAATGCAAATGAAAACCCTTCAAGGGAGACAAGTCGACCTCTGGCAACTTTGTTGTCTGCTCGGTCACTTCACAGTCTAAAACCTCACAGCTTGCTTTACTCACTATTCTACCCTGAAACTCATGAGGTCAACTTTTGGCAAGTCTAGCCAAATCAAGGCTATAACTCTATTGTTTATATAATATTTCTCTTACCTTCCTTCACATGAGCAATTAACATAATCTATCTTTATAATTACTTGTTATAAACAATTTAGACTCAACCCGCCAAGTGTAAGAATGATTAATTACTTTAAGTTACAGTAGAGAATAGTGACTGTGCTTTGTTGCAGGGCTCAAAGTTAACGACCAACTGGTCACACAAGTGACTAAATTTTTGCTGTTTGCCTAAAAAATCATGTGCGGTCACACCACCGCGCCTTAAAAGCCAAAGTACAGGGCGACTCACCTGACCATACTAACGCATTCCGATTGATAACTATAAATTTAAACATAGATATAACACAACCAGGCACCAAATAATGAAGTTGAACAGTTTTTCCTTTCATCAGTGTGTGTTCTATTCATCATTTTTAAGCCTAATTTCACAACTTGGATTGAGCCCCGAACTCGAACTTTTATTTCTTCCTGCGTTCTGTGTTGTCAACAAGTCCACTGACACATGCAAATGAAGAAATGAAGCATGTGCTTCAAAGTGCGGTCAAAGTGCTACAGTAGGCATCCTAGCGGAAAGCGTGGAGACTGGGGATGAGATTAAATTCGTGAACAACAGTTAATACAGAATGCTGGGTTTTGTAAAGAGAGCTTTGTTATCACTTCTCAGACGTACAAAAGTGACTGTGTCCAGCATTTTCGGAACGGGCAAGTCTATGAATTCTATGGCTTAAAAGCTAGTCAAATGAACAAAGTTCATGCTAGTTCTCACGAATACCCACATGTTAAAAAAAATTAAGAACATTCGTGAACAGAATTTCAAAGGTGAGGCAAACAACAACCAATTGGATAGTGAGGATACTCAATGAAGCTACTTCAGTAGTTAATATCTAAGCTTAACTCTTGTCTGAAATATGCCGATTCTTTTATTTGTTTTCGTTGTGTTGAATACTGCCGGAATAGGCCCATATTGCAACACAATTGGCCTGACTCGCTCTTTTTGGAGTGCAAGTGTTCTTTTGGAGTAGGTGCTCCAAGTATTTGAAGCTGTGTGCCTAAAATTTTTAACGTTGCACCTAAAAGTTGGGCATTGCACATAAAAATTTACACACCTGGTCACACAAGTGCTCCCAAAGCCAAAAATAAACTTTGAGCCCTGTTTGTTGTATTTTTTTTCAAGTGTACTCACTGCTAAAGAAGATGTGTTGGCCAGTAGCTTCTCATAAGCTTTCTGTGCTTTCTCAAATGCTTCCTTTCTTTCTGGATGCAGTTCACCTTTGGTCTGGAGTAAATTCACCAAATTCGATAATAAATAACTATAAAGACGGTAAACATATAATACTAACCAGTTTACAACTGAGAACATAATGTGGAAAAAATAACTGAAATGTATATGTTGTGGTTTGAATTTTTTTTTTTGGTTTAATTTTTTTTAAACCACTTTAAATTTTTCAAACTGGGTTGAAATTTTTCAAACCAGATAGAAATTTTCAAACCACTTTATTTTTTTTTTGTCAACTACATGTACAGGTGTACTTTGTTATTCAACTTGCATATTGATTGAAAGGAAGTCAAATCTGATTTACATGTACATGTACATAAAAGCTTGCATGTTTATAAATATTGTCAACTAAATTGTTGTTGACCTTTCTTCTGACTAATGGC
>JAHPZR010035970.1:15000-16293 GCA_019787425.1 Platygyra sinensis
TTTTATTGCACACATATCTTCTAGGGTTCTCCTCCCTTGTTACATTTAATTTCATGATAATTAAATGCAAGGAGAACTCAGAAAAAAATCTGAGTCTTTTCCGAGGTCTCCCCTGTATTTAATAATTTTTATCATGTTCTTGTTGTTTCATAACATGTTAATTTCAATTGAAAACTACAGGTCATTTAGTTATACTATTGCATTGATCAAACTAATTATTCATTACTTAAAAAAGCTGTTTAAAGCAGAGCCATTAGTCAGAAGAAAGGTCAACAACAATTTAGTTGACAATATTTATAAACATGCAAGCTTTTATGTACATGTACATGTAAATCAGATTTGACTTCCTTTCAATCAATATGCAAGTTGAATAACAAAGTACACCTGTACATGTAGTTGACAAAAAAAAAATAAAGTGGTTTGAAAATTTCTATCTGGTTTGAAAAATTTCAACCCAGTTTGAAAAATTTAAAGTGGTTTAAAAAAAATTAAACCAAAAAAAAAAATTCAAACCACAACATATACATTTCAGTTATTTTTTCCACATTATGTTCTCAGTTGTAAACTGGTTAGTATTATATGTTTACCGTCTTTATAGTTATTTATTATCGAATTTGGTGAATTTACTCCAGACCAAAGGTGAACTGCATCCAGAAAGAAAGGAAGCATTTGAGAAAGCACAGAAAGCTTATGAGAAGCTACTGGCCAACACATCTTCTTTAGCAGTGAGTACACTTGAAAAAAAATACAACAAACAGGGCTCAAAGTTTATTTTTGGCTTTGGGAGCACTTGTGTGACCAGGTGTGTAAATTTTTATGTGCAATGCCCAACTTTTAGGTGCAACGTTAAAAATTTTAGGCACACAGCTTCAAATACTTGGAGCACCTACTCCAAAAGAACACTTGCACTCCAAAAAGAGCGAGTCAGGCCAATTGTGTTTGCAATATGGGCCTATTCCGGCAGTATTCAAACACAACGAAAACAAATAAAAGAATCGGCATATTTCAGACAAGAGTTAAGCTTAGATATTAACTACTGAAGTAGCTTCATTGAGTATCCTCACTATCCAATTGGTTGTTGTTTGCCTCACCTTTGAAATTCTGTTCACGAATGTTCTTAATTTTTTTTAACATGTGGGTATTCGTGAGAACTAGCATGAACTTTGTTCATTTGACTAGCTTTTAAGCCATAGAATTCATAGACTTGCCCGTTCCGAAAATGCTGGACACAGTCACTTTTGTACGTCTGAGAAGTGATAACAAAGCTCTCTTTACAAAACCCAGCATTCTGTA
>JAHPZR010035971.1:0-32907 GCA_019787425.1 Platygyra sinensis
GTTACTTATTTCCATGGAAAATACACTATGTGTTATCCCGTTAATTTCAGCAAAACTTTTCATAAGACCACCTGATTAAACACTGTAATTTCAGCTGGCAATCATTGAATTACCCTGTGTTTTAAAGAGAAAAAGAAACAACAAAAATTCCCTGAAAATTAGCAACTCATATTTTACTTCTGTGATAGGGGCCAAAGGAACCAATGCAACCAAATCTGAGAGTATGCCCCACTCCTTAGTGGTTTTTCGAAGGCAAAATCACGGAACTTTTCATTTTCCATAAAAACGATATTCCCATGACCTCTTAGTGCAAGTGGCCTATATGCTCGGGTTCGACATACCTCATCTGTCCTGATAGAAAAAGAAAATTAGTCAGATCCAAAAACCGCGGTCTTGAATCTGACGGGTCCCTCTCATCAATATTACCCTCGCGAACGTTCGCGCTACATCACTCCGCCTTTCAGCTTCATGTCCTATGTTGTGTGTTAATTTTTAAAGCTAATTTTTAGCTGTTGTCAGGCGAAGACCCACAGAAGATTTGCTAATTGCATATTTTCTATGTGCTAGTGGCAATTGTTTTTCTTTGGTACACGAGAATGGTTTTTGGGCGATTTCCATCTATTAACAAATCATTGGGACGATTTACCAGACTGATACCGTCGATTTTCTACGGTTTTAAGCACGGTTTTTTTTGCGGCAAAAAACTTAAATACTCGCCGGAGATAAACCTCTTTATTTAAACGATGGCCAGAATCGTAAAGAAACCGGTTTTGAATCATCAGAAACAAATTATCAATCGTTTTAAATATATTGTGCACCGTCACTAAAACGTGTATAAGTATCCTTTTTGAACATGTTTCAAACGGACGACAGAGAAATGTCCTAATACTTAAGTTCTTTCAAACCATTATTTCGTATTATGTTCGGCTATGCGAGTATTCATCGATTCTATATGTCTTGTCTATCAGCTGATGAAAATTAAATCATAGATTGTTCTCCGCACTCTATCGCAGAACTCTTGATATGACTCACGTGTAAATGCGCTGGATTGGGACCTTCCAGACGCACGAAGCCGACGTGTAGACTAAGGAGCTTGAAAAACATTCGGACGCACATTGAATTGAAAACCCAATTAAAGTAAATCAATCGGTAGCGTTTATTAATAAGAAAGAGCGACCCCGGATCATATATTAGGATGAATAACGAGGTACTTGGTGAATGGCGAAAAGTCAGTTTTGTGCTTGGTGCTTGTGGTTATGTGTGTGTGTTCGAACTGAAAGCCAAACGTATCCAAAAGGCTTATGTACGAACTTATAGCATCACATACGGGGCAAAATTACTGAATGCTGATTGGCTGAGACAGAGGGCATTTTTCTTAATTTTTTTTAATTGCCCCGGGCAAAATTACTTGATGCTGATTGGCTGAGCACGCCTGCCATTGAGTTGGTTTTCCCGCTTCAAACGGATTTTGAAAAGAAATCCGCTTCTGAGTTTGATCTAAACACGGTTTTTATCTTAACGTGAAAGAGGATCAACATGCAACAAAGCGCAGTCTTTTGGTGGAAAAGCAAAAGGATTTTTCCGATTAAAAATGCATTGATTCGCAGCCTGAAAAACGTTTGAGTGGAGACGGCTGGTGTTGCCACGAAACATAGAATTACAGAACTTCATGGCCGCCAAACTGAAACGTTTAATTTCTTCGTTTTGCTTCGGGTCGCCTTATTAGTAAATTACAGCTCACTTTATCGGCGTAAAAACAGCGTACATTTTGTTGGCACGTGAAGTTTTCACAGTGGAAAGGACAGTTTTGGATTCAAGAAGTTGTTAGAGCTCGTTTGGACACTTGTTTACGTCTATCATCGATCGAAGACAAGTAGTCACGCCGTTGCAAGCTTCGCGCAACAGGTGAATAAAATTAGATGCTTATAGTTTTGTTTGTAAAAAATGGCTTTGAGTGAATTGAACCAAGTTGCTGTGTTTTGCTTACTATTATAGTAGGCTTTCCCCGTGTTACTGCTAGCCTGTTAAATAATGACAACCGGCAACCTGTTTACGCGACGGCAAGACCTTGAACCTTTGTACAAAATTTTGCCCTTTATGTGATAAACAAGTAATCGCAAGTGCTCTCGGGCAATTAAGGATTAATTTCACTTGTATTTTCAAAGTTTTCCAAATTGCCCTCGTCGCTTCGCGACTCGGGCAATTTTGTGAAAACTTTGAAAATACTCGTGAAATTAATCCTTTTTTGCCCTCGGCCCCATGCGATTACATATACTAATACTAGCTAAGATACAAAACATAAATCAAGGATACTGATGGAACACAGATCTTGTACATATGATAATCACGACTAAAGGAAAATAGAAACAAAACTTACTTTGATCTTGCTCCTACGAGGGTAGCGATAAACGAAAACGATAGATAGCTTGGACGATAGCGATAGAGAAAACAACGAGAACGTAGATAGCGCGACTCAAAACTCATGGGAAAACGTGGTGTTAGATTACATAGATTCCAAAGGTTACAGCATGAGTAATAAAACTTAAAAATAAACAAATCCTTGGTGAGTAATAGCTATGTAAACAAACCAAAAATAGAACTTGTAACGAAAGTAACACTGATCAATTGCATCTTTTTGCAACTTCCTAGATACAATGTGGAAAACGTTCTCAATCGGATTTAAGTCTGGACTTCGTGGCGGTATTTTTAAAGTTCGGCGTGACAACGAGCCATAGCATCACAGACTGATTTGCTGTTTTGTGAGGGATCCCCGTCTTGCAACCATAGTCGATTCAATCCTATACCAGATCGTTCAAACATGGTGTCAAAATGTTGGTCAATAAAAGATGTAAAATATTGCGCATCCATTTTTTCGTATCTCTCACAAGTCAGAACGCCTTTACCGTGAGTTATTGTTACCATCATCTTGGCAACTTTTTCCTCTTGTTCCAGCTTTACTCCCCTTAGCCAAGCACCCTTGTTTGAGACCTTCAGATTTTTTTCTCCACACTCTCCCTTTGGGAGCTCGCGCTTGGTCCATGGGGTTCGTCTTGTAAACGAAGGAGACTCCATCTAAGTAAAACGCTAGATTGTCGGTCCAAACAGTCGGTGGATAATTTTCTTGCATCTTTCGAGCAAATTCTACTCTTTTTCGCCTTGTCCGTTTCACTCATCAGTCCCTTTTTACGAGGAAGAAGTAGCCCTTTCTGTTCAACAGGCGTCGGACAGTTCGATCACTCACATGGCGAATTCCTGTCCTGTCCATCAGACGCCGCGAAGTAAATGAGCCCTCTCGCTCTCTTAATTCTGCAATGCTTCCAAGAACCAATGCCTCATGATCAGGAGTAAGCTTTCTCTTTCTACCGCACAAATGTCTATTTTTCCCAGGCGCTTCGTCTTTTGCGGTTGTTATGCTTTGGACACTTGCAGTCGAAACCTTACAACATTCAGCGATGTCAGTTAATGTGAGATTTGTGGTAGCCTTTAGAGCTTGGATTGAAGCTTTTGTCTCCTCCGGTGTTCTTCTTCTCGATGCCATGTGATTATGGGTTCTCGAGCGCTGATATGATTCCTTATTATTCGCTGGCGTGTTTTGGAAAGTTGACGTTAGAAAAACCGGCCCTTTTATTTAGCCCGTATTGCCAAAAATACGCAACTTGTAATGCCTTATTTTAGATTCCTCTCTTAAGCTGTGACGCGCGTCACTCCGTCAGAGACCACTGCCTTATATCACGCCAAAAGTGTTGAATAATCCGCTCTTAATTACAGACACCATTGTCTTGTCACGTTTGAACCCTTGCGTACAATCTTGGACAAAATAAATGAGAAATTAAGACCACCCCTCCCCCCATTTCAATGATGGAAAAAATGGCGCGCTTTGGTTAGACGCGAGTTCATCATTGATTCGGGGGGAGGGGTGTTTTATTTCTCATTTTATTCTGTCCAAGATTGTAGGCTACAAGGTCAAAGTTACTGTAACGCAAAGGATTTTGATCATACAAAAGAGTCTCGCGTCATTTACTATCAGCGAGACACGATGCAGCGCTGAGCGAAGACAAGTGTGACAAAATGCCTGAAGAGCTATATCGTTCAATGTTTTCAATTTTGAAAGCGGCCCTTTGACAGCGGCTTGAAAATAATAAACAACCCTGTTGGTTCTTGTTTAGTTGCATTTTACAATTTTATTCCATACCAGCTATTTCTATTCCAGAGAGACGTGTGACTAAGAAATATGATACGACGTAAAGTTTGTTGTAAAATGTCTATCTTAGGCTCGATTACCATCAGGGTAGACCAGACACGAGAAAACGGCAGAAATCGAGCCTAGGTCTATCTTGAAGCAATAAATTTACAGGATCTAAAGTGATGTGGCCCCCCATATGATATAATCACTATAGTTTGTCACCATAGATATAAACTACTAAAGTGGGCACATTGCCTCAAAGAAACATTTAAAAAATAATAATTTCAAGTAGGAGTAAAGTTAAATGAATGGACTAGTAGTTGGATTAAAGGGAAGAAGGGATGTTTGGTTTTGCAGTTAGTATCAACGTGTTATGGAACGTACTTAAAGTACATTAAGGTTACCATGGACCTTCAGTTACCTTCAGGGGTGTCTCGCGTCCAAGCAATGTGGCGCGTCCAGTTTAAATTGTACAAACCTAAACCCCCTTATCAAATTAAAGCTTACAGAGCTAGCTATCCAACTATACAAATAATTTTTAAATGAAATGAATTGTCGAATTTTTCACGACTTGTTAATGCGAGCTTCCGAATCACAGTTTCAAAGCTACAAGTCAAAGCGAATTTTTACTTTCGCTAATTTAATTTGTTCCTCAGTTTTCGGACCCAAAGCGCTAAAACAACGTGTCTGCGTTTTGCCATATTCAGTTACAGTGAAAAGTTACGTTTTTCAAATAATATTAGAAAAATGTGAAGTGTCTGTACAAAAATCGCTCCAATTGAAAAAAAATTTCGAAAGAAAAATTTCGGACACCGGTTTGTTGTTTATGTGTTAATCTACCCGCTGTCAAAATTGGGGGGCAATCGGACGAATTCCCTATGAGTTTTAGCTCTTTACAGTGTCCGCTTCAAGTTAACAAACTGATTCGAGAAAACAGCGCTAAATATGTCAATCAGACGGGTAATTTTTACTTCCGGCCAAAACTTAAAACCGCCCTTTCTCTGCCAATATTTAGTCTTTTTCAATGATTTCTTTTCTGCATTACAGATTTCTTCTGGATCATTACTTTAACCAAAAAGTCGAAATTTGATACCGATCTGAAGGTGTACAGCTTGCGTCACAGAAGAAGCCTCTCAAAAAGTTTAGAATGAACGATGAAGTTTCGTTTTCTTAGTTCTGAAACAAACTTGCGTTAGTCCTTCAATGGATCATAAAACAGAACAAATAAAAATTTGTCCGCGATGCAGCTTACCGGGTACAGGGAGGGAGTATATAATCGCAGGTTGGATAACAAACTAAGATTGGTTTGTGAACTGCGGCTGTTAGACTACTGACAATCTGATTTTCTCTCTAAATGAGGCTAGGATAAGACCAGACATTTCAGAATAGAACATTTTACAGTTGTCTGCTCGGTAATCTGGCCTTCAGTGAGGCTGGAGATGACTTTGCTTTGATCCCGACCTCTCTGCTTTTGTCATGGACCTAGTTAGCATTGGAACTATCTTGATTTGCATATGAAAAGCAGTGCGTTTTGTATCAAAACAAGGACGTCACTTTCAGCCTTGTTGTCATTCAAAGGGCCAGGTCACTGAGCAGACAACTGTAAAATGGAAGCAATATAACAGCGTTTCAGACCATGTGAGACTTATGATGTAGAAATCCCACTTTGTTAAGTGAAAAAAGTTAAAAGCGAGATTCATATCCACTAGGCCACCGACGACACTCTGCCATAACCTCGAACCTTTTGGCTAGTTTTGTCTGTTCTGGGCCAGCTTCTGAACGTTCCCCCAGGTGTGA
Organism: Platygyra sinensis; assembly: GCA_019787425.1. Classification (NCBI taxonomy): domain Eukaryota; kingdom Metazoa; phylum Cnidaria; class Anthozoa; order Scleractinia; family Merulinidae; genus Platygyra; species Platygyra sinensis. The sequence continues at coordinate 5,981 of JAHPZR010035971.1, forward strand.
TGGAGGGTCTTGAGCTCCCCTTCTACAGTTGGACGCAGGTTTTCTTGGGTCACCATAGTTTCCGCTTTCCCTCTGTGGCCTGGCTCTCTATAGAGTCTCATCACATGTCCGATCCATCTCCATCGCCTTCGCATGATGATGGTTCCCATGCCGTCTTGGTTGGAGATGGTCTCGGGCAAGAATTTTTTTGTGGAAAGTGGACAGTTTGTTGTGGTCGCTTTCAACCATCCTGCGTATAGTAGGGTGGAAAGTGCGCAGCTGTGGTGCAGTCTTAGCTTGGTCTTGGAGCTGTACTGGGATGACTTTCACACGTTGTTTAGCATTCGGTCTGAAAGCGTTCCTGGCCTTGTTGAAGCGATTCCTGAAGTCGCTGCCCACCCCGTCGTCAAGCCTGACAGTGCTACAAAGGTAGGTGAATTCTTCGGTTGTTGGAAGATCTTCTCCGTTAGCTTTGACCGGCGAGGAGTTTGGGACATTCAGCATCATCACTTTTTTCTCCTCCACGCTGATCCTCAGGCCTACTTGTTGTGCAAGCATGCTGAGACGGGTGTTTTTCTCTTGCATGTGCTGACGAGTGCGTAAGACCATCGCTACTTCATCGGCGAAATCCAGATCTTCGAGGGTTGAGAAGAGGGTCCATCTGATGCCTCGCGGTTGGTCCGATGTTGTTTGCCGCATCACCCAGTCAATCGTCATGTAGAGGAACAACGCTGACATAGGACATGCTTGTTTAACACCGGTTTTCTCACTCTGCACTTGAAGTTATTTGTAGAAGCTCTTGATGACAAGGCCGATCTGTTGTGGAATTACATGTGCCCTGAGTCTGCATCATAGACTTTCTCGGTGGATGCTGTCGAAAGCCTTCTCAAAATCTACGTAGTTGATCCATTCAGTGCACTGCTCGATGATGTTGCGCAGAGTGAAGATCAGGTTCGTGCAACGTCACCGAAATGCTCTGCCCATCTTGCCTGCTGCTCTGCTTCCGTGATAGGTAGCCTTTCGTGTCTATCCACAATCGCAACAAGAATACCGAACAACTCGTTGTGGTAAACGAATCACGAACGAATACACATAAATGCCTAGGGGATCAGATAGATGAAAAACTTAGTTGAGATAGTCATATTGACATGATTTGTGCGAAGGCCAGTGCGGGTACTGGAGCGATGAGACGTATCGAGCCCTTTGTTCCAGTAAATACACTTGAAAAGGTTTATAAGAGCCTAGTACAGCCTTACTTTGGATAATTTTCTCCTCTTTGGGACAACTAGGGTATATTACTAAAAGATAAGCGAAAAAGATTTCAATCTTGTGCTTCTAGGGTTCGTACTGGTGCTAGTTATAATGTTCGTTCTACTGATATAATCCAGACCATCTCTTGGGACACACTTGATGTGAGGCGGCTCCTTGCCAAATCAACATGGATGTATGAAATACAAAATGACGACACCGCGCCCAACCTTAGGAACTCTTTTCTTAGAAGGAAGGCTGATCAGACTTATTACCATCTCAGAAATAGTGCTACAGATCTGACACTTCCTCGACGGACGAGAGAGTTTCTAAAAAGAAGTTTAAACATGGCGGCACAATGCTTTGAAGCCAACCCCCAAATAAAGCAAACTAGCGGAATCGTTTTGAAGCTCAGCGACGGCCAATGGCCATGAGCTGTGGTAACAAAACAACTGTTCCGTGCAATCTGATCTCAGATCTGCGGTCAGAAAATATATATTTTCCGATTTGTGGCTCGCCAAATTCATTGGTTGTCAGAAAACAAACTTCCCGTGCTGTCACTTGCTAAAAGGCCATGTTTTCAAGTCAGAATGATTAATTCGCCTCCAACAAGATGTAAATTTGAGCAATGTAAATAAGTAAAAACACAAAATTTAAAAACTTTTGGCGACACGCCAGAGATGCGTTTTCTTGGAGGGTCGCTGGTGAAAACTTTATTGTCTCAAGAAATATTTGTTAGTGTTGAGGTCGCAAAAATGAGTTCTTATTTTTAACAATTCAATTGCCTTTCCTGGAAAATATTTTGTCCAGTACATGTTAATTTACCGCAAGCTATAATCTGTTGACCGCCAGTTCAACTTCAGGCGCAGATCGTTATCTGGCATTCGATGAAACTTGTGCATGGCCCGTACGCACTAGGTAAATTTTTGTTTATTTTGAAACTATTTATCAGTTTCGTTGCACAGGTGAGAACGGTGCTTTTCGTATTACCAAAATTTGTTAAGCGCCGCAAAGGCGTCGTCTCCTTGCCTCAGAGCAAAACAATTTTGTTTTGTCTAGCGTCAAACTGATTGTAATATTTTACAACTTGACTGAAAATGTCAATCAAGTAAATTTGCCGTCTCGCTTTTTAGGGCCTCTTCATATGAGCCAAATTCTGTGGTGTGTTCATATGGGAATTTCAGCCCGGTCGACCGGGATGAATTCAAGAAACACAACCAAAATGGTGGAATATAAACTTATATTGTTCGCGACTGTCATAGCTTTGTGGACCCTTGTAACTTTATTGATAAAGCTATTTCGCATACTCCTGATGTGGAAATACATACAAGACCAAAATTATGCCATTTTAGCCGCTCTCTGATGAAAGCGAAGCTATTTTGTCTAAAATGTTTCGTCCCGATCACCGGGTTGGAGTGTTCATATGGGAAAATTTTCATCCCGGTTACCGAGATCTCGGTCACCGGGCCAGCGCGGCCTCTCATATGAACACATCGACATTTTTACAAAGAAAAGAGTGGCGAGGCGAGATCTCGGAAACCGAGCCAGCCCGGTCGACCGGGCTCATATGAAGAGGCCCTTAGAGTGTATACATTCAACGTGATTGACTCTTGACACTCAAATATTTTAGCGTTTTCAAGTGGGTACGCGATTATCAAATTTAAAATTTGGTGGACACAAAATTCGTCGAAATTTTTGGTAGAGCCAAACAAATCTTGTCAACCCAGTGCGTACGGCCGGTACCTTACGATGGCCACCAAAGGTAGATCGAACATGCAAAGGGCGCGCGTGTGAACGCACTGCTCTATTCTCAGGGCCGATTTACACGGTACGACTTTGACGCATGCGACAAGCTTACGATAGGACTACGATAAGACTTGGGTCCATTTACACGCGTACGACATTTTCACTTACAAAATTAATTATGCAAAAGTTTGCACCGGGATTTACGGAGCGAAAAAGTTCTAACAAACGTAATAAAATATTTTTGCTGTCCTGCGCTTCGAAAAAACTTTCTAACGAGATGTTTTTCGCTTTAGTCCGTTCCGTACTTTTCGAGAAGCGACTTCATGTGAACCAGTCAACAACAACTTCGTCCGCCATTTTGACGGAAGAAAACTTCTCCTTCGTCCCCTGCTGAGTAGAAATTTGTCACAAAATACGTATGTTCTATAGAGTTCGGCTACGATTGTCGCAGCGTTTTAAAACATGTTTTAAAATCCTACGACAATTTTTTTGACGCACACGACAGTCGTAAGCGAGTTGTAGGTTTGATTTACACGAAACAATTCATGTAGTAGGCCTGTCGTAAACTTGTCGTATGCGATAAAGTCGTACCGTGTAAATCGGCCTTAAGATTACGACTACAGGTAGTTTATTATATGCTTTTTTACTTTTGTTTTTGCAGGCCCGTAATCGGCCCGTAGGCATTACAGAAGATTAATGCCGTAGAATTAGCCAATCAGAGCGCACGTTATATTGGCTGCACAGGAGCGTAGGGTCCGGGAATGACCGTGACCCCCTTTTTGTAAGCCTTTAATAAGCAAAGGACCTACAACAGGTGGCAAAAACAATCTGGTGAGTACCCTCATTTTGACAGTGTGACCCCCCTTTTAAAAAATCCTGGCTAAGCCCCTGCTCCAAACACAAGCCATATAATAAAGTCGGATTCATGGATTAGCAGAACGAAAATAAAGAGATCTTTACTTTCACCATCACTATTTCAGAGCTATAAAACTAAAAGCTCTTCCAAAGATTTTTAGCATTAAGAAATGGTTGCAGCCAGCTTCTCCCAGAAGCCTCTCCAATGACTGATCGATGAAGTTTCTCTATATTAGTTCTGAAGAAAGCTTGTCGTAATATTCTTTATCGATCGTTGCTATTTAACAATTAGATTTTGAGCTTGAACTTCAGTTTTTCGCGTGATGGGTGACGAGGGCGCAGCCCAGGTCAAGTATCTCGCATAGAAATCGTAAGCGAATAACTAAATTGTTTTTATATTAAAAAATTACTAGTCATTCAAACTTAATCTAAATCCTCTTCACAGACACTTCGAAAAGGCCAAGAAATGGCCCTCATTTCCTTAATAAGGGCACACTGCTACGGTACTCACTATCTATCACAGAACAGATAGTGAGGAGCGTAGTCAATCAGAGAACGGCATTCGTGATTGAACGCTTATTTATACTAATTAAAAAATAGAGTGTTTCTGTCGAGGAACTATCGGCTGATAGTTGCCCCGCCGAAATTTGACGTTTTTAAAACAAATATTGGCCCGAGAAGCGAAGTTTCGAGGGCAAATATGCTAGTTTCAAGAACATCAAATTTCCAAGGGGCAACTATCAGACCGATGGCTCCGACACAAAAGCACTCTATTGTTCACCGCTAAAGTTTCTTCAGCGCACTAGTTCAATAATCAATAGAATTATTTTCAACTTTTTGAGGTGAAAGCTTTGAAAACAAAATGTAAATTTGAAAAAGAAAACAGACAAAACCCACTTAATAAAATTTCTAATCAACTGCTTATTTTCTACAATCCCGCTTGTTTACAGAAACATTTTCACGGACGAGTATTATCCATCCGGGTTTTTTCCACGGACGGGCACGCACTATGGGCTGATGGTGTCTCTCCGCGGACGAACACTATCGTGCCACGTGATCAATTTAAACCAATAAGAATCAGAGAAAATTGAATGGTGAACTATAAAACGAGAAAGTTGTCTGAGTGTTTAACTACCCTTAGCTACTCTTCAGAAAACTGTTTGACAACATTGCTTTGATTTTGTGGCAGTTAGAATTATACGAAAAGTTAACCGCCGTAATTCAAGTTCTCTGAAATACGCGAAACTTGGTCATTTAAAGTTGTCGTTTTGCAGACGATGGCCTTGTGTGCAAAGATTACAAAACATGTTAACGTTTGGCCATTATTCTTCTCATTAAATTTTTCTTTGGTAATATTCTCTTTACCGTTGCCGTTGTTATTTCCTTATAGGCTTAAATATCTTTGTCTTTTAGTTAATGTCACCTGCAGCAGAATATATCAAGTTTATAAAGCTGTTTCTTTTTCCATAACAATGTTCATCTGTAGGCTATTATTTCTTGCGATGTTCGGCAGGCTACCTTCATTTCTCGCACTTTTCTCTTTCTTTTTTAAAAAACGAAAACGATTACTGCCAGCGTTGTTGAATTCAGCCTGCTTCTCTTTCTCATCTTGGTCACCGGAACCATCTGACACGTTGAGAAACCTAAGCAGTTTGTTTTCCCAAAGAGGTCTTTCTAATGAATTGGAATAATCGATGAAGGTTCTTTTTCGAAGTGCTCGAGGAAGCTTACGGCAGTCTTCCTTGTCGATTCTTATCATAATGAGACAGTCGTCTTTTCTGTTTAGAAGTCGATACTTCGCGATGTCAAGCTCGTAGTTACAATAGTTACTCTTTAAAAAGTTGCTGGATAACACCGCTATGATTTTGTAGCTATTGTATACACTTTCCGCCATGCTCTCCCTGAAAGGCTTTCCTGGTACAAAGTCTCTGTAGTGTAGGCAGCATTTTAGATGATGCCTCTCTTCAAGTAAAGGAAGGAGCTTTTCATTCACCCAGTGGGAATCCTCTTGACTGTATATTATGAAAGCGTGGTAATTAAATTCTGTTTTGAAAAATTAGGAAAAAAATTATGATCGTGGACCGACTCTTATGCATGCAGTTTCATCTGATGGGTTGCCAAAATGATAACCTCACAGAAACAAAAGCAACAAAAACAACAACAACAGTTTATTTCATGCTAGCCATTCTATCATGTTATTAAAGTTCAATATTTTTGGGGAATCCTTACATAGATACTTTATTGAACTTCCCTAAAGGGGCTTTAAGGAACAATAAAAAGTATTAAAAAAAACAAGAATATCTACTCATCACTATATCAATTACATCCTAGAAATTCCCTTCGAAGTTTGCTCCTTAAAGTGCACCTAACACCAATTTTTTTTCTCGCTAAAATAGGGCTTACTTGGTGGAGTAATTTGGCGCAAAAATTTTTTGATTTGGTTAAATCCTCGAACTTTTATGCCCGTCAAAGTACATCCAAATGCCGCCATTTTGGTTCGCGACCGAGGGCCGGATGTGACGTCAAATCCAGAACAAGATGATTCTGTAGTTCGCATATTTACTTGTTTTTGTGGGAAAGGCCGAGAAAGTAGTTCGAAAAATTTCGTGAAGAGAAACGTGCAAAGCATTTAATAGTGAGAGCCGTCTAGGAGTTTGTTGATCTGTTCTATCCATTTCAAACCAAATGATTTCCTTCGGCGCCTCGATTTTGGGAAGAGGAGGACATTTTGCATAGTCCGTGGTTTAAGCTAGACGAATTGGTAAAATCCGCTTCTCTATCGATTCATGCATCCGCTGTTGGATCTAATCTGAGAAACAGCAGTCAGTCAGCGCAGCCCACAGAGACAGAAGGCAGGAGAATAGTGAGCGAATTTTTTCTGAGCAAATGTTCTCTGCCTTAAAATGCTTCAGTTTCCTTCCTTGGTCAATTCTTAATTTGAAATCTGGGAGGGTCATTTTAGTAGAACTCACTTCTTTGAGTCTTGACAACCTTCTAACTCACTGCAACAATAACATTCGCTCATGTTTGAAGGGAAGCGACGCTACATTTAGTTCCACATTACACGTAAAGAATACAAACACTGTGTCAAGACGGATAATCAGTTGATCTACATCATGAACGCATTAGGTTAAATAATTCTAAGAAAGTGAATAGACTTGAATGTTATTTCAAAAGTATATTATGCGAGATAGACAGGATAGAAGGTGCGAAAATATAGTAAACACGCGTCACGGGCTACAAATTATCTTATTACTCTATGACTTCTACATATCTTTGCCTTCGAGTCTGTCGTTCAGAGCTCGTTCGAATTCTTTACTAGCTTCTACCTCTTGGTATTTGGTTGTCTTTTCTTAGTTGGCCAGAGGCTGGGCGGCTGGGTGCTCAGCAAAAGACTAGCAAATAAATCAGCTTGGTCGTCGTTGAGTGAAGTCCAACTTCATGTCTTCAGCGATATAATAAATTTCAGAGTCTTCTGAGTCAACATTCAACTCGGAATCCGACGAAGTAGAAGACATTGTTACTAAAAACAGAAATCTGTTGACTGTGGAGTCCCAGCGAAAAACATGTATGGCGAAATCGCTACTGCACTCGTAGAAAATAGAAGACCTGACTGGGACGGCCGAAGCGTTCGTTCTCGATTTGACGCTTACACTCTCCCCAGATTCCCCATGCGCGGTCGCGAACCATTGGAAACTCGGTTTTGACGGGCATAAAAATTCGAGGATTTAACCAAATCAAAAAATTTTTTCGCCAAATTACTCCACAAAATAAGCCTTATTATTTAGCAAAAAAAATTTTTTTGGTGTTAGGTTCACTTTAAACGCTTCTTAAAGATTGTTTTGTTACTACAAAGTTTTAAGTTCTATTCAAAGGAATTCTAGATGCTGACAGTTCGGACAGTCCGTCCGGAAGCAGTTTTAAAAGAGGGACAGTAAACAATTGGATCTCCTGGTTGTGTTTCTATTTACATCACAACGTTTGTTGAAAATAGTGCTCAGGTATTCAGGGGCGCGACCATACATACATTTAAAAGCCAAGATAGCATTAGCTGATTGGAAACTGGAAGCCATTTAATTTGGGGCGTTTTAGTCAGTTCTGGGTAACATGATCATACTTCCGAATTCCACTTACTACCTACACGCAAAGTTTTTTTTTACCGATTGTAGACGTCGATATTTAACTCCGAGCGTTGCAGTTGGCCCACATGTTCGAACAATAAAACAATTTTCTAAAAACTAAGGCCTTCATAACTATGAGAAGGGTGCCTCTGTCGAATGCATGTTTGACACGCTTAATCGCCCGAGAGAAGACATGTATGACGAAACGGTCTTGATAATGTGTATGTTGTACGATAAGTGAGGGTCAAAATAACAGAGAAGGGCAGCAAGATCAGGGCAAGATCAATTTTCTGGCAAGCCAGGCTTTAAGGTACTCGTATGGCAAAATTTTTGATGAAAGTGATCTTCGCGGTCAGGCAAGACAAAATTTTTCCCGTCCTGCCCAATCGAACATACATGCATAGTTTATTTCGTAATGCAGGTCAGTATCAGGTGGCAAACTTTACAGCTGATGTGGCCCTACGTAGAAAACACTAAAATCTACTAATAAACAACTCTTACAGAGCATTAACAATACTATTTACAATAATATAAAATAAAATAACAATTTTACAAGCGTTAATATTTATATTTAATAATATTAAAATTTAGAATTTATTACAAGCGAAAATGCTAATCTACGTTTTTGGCTACTATGTAGTTTTATATCCCGCCTTTCACTCAGTGGAAATTTTTTATTGTTTACAGTTACTCACGTTCGTCTGAAAATAGTGCAACTCAAAGAATTTATTGTAGTAGGATGTATGTGATAGATATTAAATTGAAAATTAAATTGTCACAGATCATGAACCTGTACTTACCTGGAGGTGAAGAATTTCTGAGGCGTTTTCTCGAAAGCAGAAGGTACTTAAGTAATCCATACAAAATACTTATTGTTAGTAGAATTCCAACTGGCACAGACACCTAAACAATAACACGATTGGGACCTGGATAAATAAAAATAACTGCGTTACAAAAATACACGTTATGCTGTTGAAACTGATGTCAACAGTGGTGTTAAAAAGATTTCTTCCATTTTCTCGATTAGCGAGGAATGACGAAGATAATTGCATGGAGTAGATCAGATATTTATATTTTGATCACACAGCGCCGTTTACTTAACTTTGTTAGGTTTACAAGTAAATTAAGAATGGGGATACTCACTTGACTCAGCTTCTTGCAGTTGGAACGAAACCTAACGAGGGAAAAAAATTGCAGAATTGACATCACAGTCCCAGCCTGGAAGGCGTAACTTAGGCGCCCTAAGGCAAACGACACAAGGGGAGACGTTAAAGTGCACGGAACAGAACGGTGGAAAAGGATTTGGAAGAGAGGACAGCACAGTTAACGAGAAAATTTTGGCCAGAGGGCAAAACATAGGCATTACCTCTTGCCCCTCTACGTATACCACTTTGGGTTTTTATAGGATAGATAGATGCATGCATGCATGATGCATGTGTGAACAAATGCATGGATGGGAGATGTGATGATGTTAATGATGATGATGATGGTGATGACGATGACGATGAACGATGATCACATCCCGCCAAATTGAAATGTTTTTAGCATTCAGAGAAATATGGAACTAGGGTGATCATTATAATGCATCAATCTTATCTAATTAATTTATGCCCAAGTTATCAGTTTGGTTAGAAGAAGAAGTCGCCCGAAACACAACAGTCGATAAGAAAACCAAGTAATGTCTCTTGTAGTTTTACTTTATCATCAGTCCGGTCGCAGAACGATAGCCGTCTTGCTTCAGTTTTGGTCGACGATTTTTTTTTTTGTCAATGGACATGAACTGGATTGAACACGATTAAGGACGAGTGAAACTGTGTTATATCCATAACTGATTATACCTTCACAACTTGTGTCCGTTGCATTTTGCTGTCTGGTTGTTATTTCTCAAGTCTGGGCAGGCCTCTCCACTACTGCATTCTGCTGTTTGGTTTTCTCTTCCAAAATCAGAGCAGTCCATTACCATACAGGCCCGGGGGAGGGTCTGTACACGAACGGTTCCTTGCACGGTGTCCAATCCCACAAGTTACAGAACATTGGGTCCAAGAACTCCAGTCAGAGTAGCCACCATTTCTATCCCAGAACTGGTAAACAAAACATCGGAACAAGCGTAATCTATCATAATTGTAAGTGCTCCTTTCTCAGTTCTGGCTAAAATGGTGGCTACTCTGACCTGGAGTTCTTGGACCCAAGTGTGCTGTAACGTGTGGGATTGGACACCGATGCAGGAACCGTTCGGGGTACAGACCCTCCCCCGGGCCTGTATGGTAATTGACTTGCTCTGATTTTGGAAGAGAAAACGGGGCGAAGACAGCGAGGGGGAAATGGCAGTAGTGGATAGAGCCCCCTGCCCCAGACTTTTTTGAGAAATAACAGAGGCCAGACCGCAAACTGGCGAACGAGGGCACAAGTTGTGAAGGGTATAATACGGTTATTGGATATAACACAGTTTCACTCGTTCCGTTAATCGTGGTTCAATCACGAAGCTGTTCATGTCCATTGACAAAAAAAATAAAAACGCGATAACCAAAACTGAAGCAAGACGGCTAGCCGTTGTCTGCGACCGGGACGTGATGATAAGTTACACACTACAAGAGACATTTACATTGGTTTTCATTATCGACTGTTGGTGTTTCGGGCGACTTCTTCTTTCTAACAAAAAAACAATGTAAGTAACTCGGGCTAATTAAAAAATTAGATAATTGATGGCATTATCATTGATTTCACCCTAGTTCCATCTTTGTACGATGAATGCTAAAAACATTTCACTTCTGGCTGCTGTGATCATACGTCCTCGTCCTCGTCAGGTCACCACTACATCATCATCCTTACACCTCCTCCCCTCTCCCCATCATTCATTTGTTCACCACATGCATCATGCATGCCTGCTCATCTCTCTCTACCGATCGACCCCCCATTGTTATCCGTACGAGTGGCACGACGTACTCCTCTGTTTTTTGCCCCACGTCTGGCCACATATTTCTCTCGTTCCCCTGGGTCTGTCCTTCTCTTCCCACAAAACACATACTTTTCCAGCCCTGTGTTTCTGTTTCCGTGCCCGTTGTCCGTTACCACCTCCATGTGTTCGATGTTGCCTTAGGGGCTCCTCCGTTCGCTTCCGTCTGGGCGCTGTGACTGTTCCGCATGATCTTGTCGACATTTTGTTGTGTTTGTCACCCTCGTCTGGAGTTGGTCTCGGTTCCCCCTGCCGCAGCTGCGGTCCGTCAGAGTCTCCCTTCTTTGTCACTTTTACTTGTACCGGCACTCACCCACGTTCAGTCCCCGGGCGCTGTGTGCTCCAGGGGGTTATCAATCTCCTGTCTCCTACCTACCCCTAGCATTCCTCTTCGTCATTCTTCCCTCACAGGGACTCGCATTCTCGCGCCGGGCGCCTGGCCGCCCCTCTTCTTTCCCCCCGGCCTTGTTGCCCGATCAGAGTGGTTTCCCCACCGCCTACACGTGTCTTTTTTGTCCCTGGCTCTTTCTTATTTTCTGTTACTTCCCTGATGTTCCCCACTCTTGTTTCATTAGTTTCTGTGTCTTGTGCCGTATTGGTCACTTCTCCCCTCCCACCTCCTTGATTTTTGTAAATTCTGGATTCCTTCAGTCCACATTACTCTGCTTTCGCGGCCCCCGCTCCGCCTTCTTCGCATACCCCCCAGCTCCGCGTCCGTCCAAAGTTATTCATGTCATCTGATGCCACCTTTAATTTTCCTTCCTCTCTCTTCCCTCCATTCCTCCTCCCCTTTCAGATTCTTTTGATGATTGGCCCTCATTTTATCGCCGCCCCGTGAGTACCTGTCCACACATACACACCTTTCCCCACTGCTTGTACCTGCTGTTGCTCCCCTGTCCAATCGATCGCCCAACCCCCGCTCGCTTAGCCTTTTCGCTCGGGTCATCCCTTCTCCATTTTTCACTCTTACTTCCCTATCCCTCTTCCCGAGCTTGTCCCCTTTTTCTTTTCTTTTAGTCATTCTTGTTCCCGCTGCGTCTTGGTTCCTGCCTCTGTTACTGCGTTGTTTACTTGGCTCGCTTTTTCGTGTTTTCTCCGTCGTTCCCCATCCCGATGTCCACCGTTGCCCCCTTATCCTTCCCTAGCCCTTCCTCCCGTAAACTCTGCCTTTCTGTTCGATGGTGGTGCAGCCGGGCACCCAGCTTTTTGTCTTTCCTTCCCTCTGCATATCACTTTATCAAAAATTTTGCCATACGAGTACCTTAAAGCCTGGCTTGCCAGAAAATTGATCTTGCCCTGAATCTTGCCTTGCCCTTCCTCTGTTATTTTGACTCTCACTTATCGTACAACAATCACAATTATCAAGACCGTTTCGTCATACATGTCTTCTCTCGGGCAATTAAGCGTGTCAAACATGCATTCGACAGAGGCACCCTTCTCATAGTTATGAAGGCCTTAGTTTTTAGAAAATTGTTTTTAATTGCTCGAGACATGGTGGCGATGCCAACTGCTCGGAGTTAAATATCGACGTCTACAATCGGTAAAACAAAACTTTGCGTGTAGGATAGTAAGTGGAATTCGGAAGTATGATCATGTTACCCAGAACTGACTAAAACGCCCCAAATTAAATGGCTTCCAGTTTCCATTCAGCTAATGCTATCTTGGCTTTTTAAATGTATGTATGGTTCGCGCCCCTGAAACCCTGAGCACTATTTTCACCAAACGTTCGTGATGTAAATAGAAACACAACCAGGAGATCCCAATTGTTTACTGTCCCCTCTTTTAAAACTGCTTCCGGACAGTAGAGCTTTTATTACCGACTGTCAGCATCTGGAATTCCTTTGAATAGAACTTAAAACTTTGTAGTAACAAAACAATCTTTAAGAAGCGTTTAAAGTGCACCTAACACCAAAAAAATTTTTTTGTGCTAAAATAATAAGGCTTATTTTGTGGAGTAATTTGGCGAAAAAATTTTTTGATTTGGTTAAATCCTCGAATTTTTATGCCCGTCAAACCGAGTTTCCAATGGTTCGCGACCGCGCATGGGGAATCTGGGGAGAGTGTAAGCGTCAAATCGAGAACGAACGCTTCGGCCGTCCCAGTCAGGTCTTCTATTTTCTACGAGTGCAGTAGCGATTTCGCCATACATGTTTTTCGCTGGGACTCCACAGTCAACAGATTTCTGTTTTTAGTAACAATGTCTTCTACTTCGTCGGATTCCGAGTTGAATGTTGACTCAGAAGACTCTGAAATTTATTATATCGCTGAAGACATGAAGTTGGACTTCACTCAACGACGACCAAGCTGATTTATTTGCTAGTCTTTTGCTGAGCACCCAGCCGCCCAGCCTCTGGCCAACTAAGAAAAGACAACCAAATACCAAGAGGTAGAAGCTAGTAAAGAATTCGAACGAGCTCTGAACGACAGACTCGAAGGCAAAGATATGTAGAAGTCATAGAGTAATAAGATAATTTGTAGCCCGTGACGCGTGTTTACTATATTTTCGCACCTTCTATCCTGTCTATCTCGCATAATATACTTTTGAAATAACATTCAAGTCTATTCACTTTCTTAGAATTATTTAACCTAATGCGTTCATGATGTAGATCAACTGATTATCCGTCTTGACACAGTGTTTGTATTCTTTACGTGTAATGTGGAACTAAATGTAGCGTCGCTTCCCTTCAAACATGAGCGAATGTTATTGTTGCAGTGAGTTAGAAGGTTGTCAAGACTCAAAGAAGTGAGTTCTACTAAATGACCCTCCCAGATTTCAAATTAAGAATTGACCAAGGAAGGAAACTGAAGCATTTTAAGGCAGAGAACATTTGCTCAGAAAAAATTCGCTCACTATTCTCCTGCCTTCTGTCTCTGTGGGCTGCGCTGACTGACTGCTGTTTCTCAGATTAGATCCAACAGCGGATGCATGAATCGATAGAGAAGCGGATTTTACCAATTCGTCTAGCTTAAACCACGGACTATGCAAAATGTCCTCCTCTTCCCAAAATCGAGGCGCCGAAGGAAATCATTTGGTTTGAATGGATAGAACAGATCAACAAACTCCTAGACGGCTCTCACTATTAAATGCTTTGCACGTTTCTCTTCCACGAAATTTTTCGAACTACTTTCTCGGCCTTTCCCACAAAACAAGTAAATATGCGAACTACAGAATCATCTTGTTCTGGATTTGACGTCACATCCGGCCCTCGGTCGCGAACCAAAATGGCGGCATTTGGATGTACTTTGACGGGGCATAAAATTCGAGGATTTAACCAAATCAAAAAATTTTTGCGCCAAATTACTCCACCAAGTAAGCCCTATTTTAGCGAGAAAAAAAATTGGTGTTAGGTGCACTTTAAGGAGCAAACTTCGAAGGGAATTTCTAGGATGTAATTGATATAGTGATGAGTAGATATTCTTGTTTTTTTTTAATACTTTTTATTGTTCCTTAAAGCCCCTTTAGGGAAGTTCAATAAAGTATCTATGTAAGGATTCCCCAAAAATATTGAACTTTAATAACATGATAGAATGGCTAGCATGAAATAAACTGTTGTTGTTGTTTTTGTTGCTTTTGTTTCTGTGAGGTTATCATTTTGGCAACCCATCAGATGAAACTGCATGCATAAGAGTCGGTCCACGATCATAATTTTTTTCCTAATTTTTCAAAACAGAATTTAATTACCACGCTTTCATAATATACAGTCAAGAGGATTCCCACTGGGTGAATGAAAAGCTCCTTCCTTTACTTGAAGAGAGGCATCATCTAAAATGCTGCCTACACTACAGAGACTTTGTACCAGGAAAGCCTTTCAGGGAGAGCATGGCGGAAAGTGTATACAATAGCTACAAAATCATAGCGGTGTTATCCAGCAACTTTTTAAAGAGTAACTATTGTAACTACGAGCTTGACATCGCGAAGTATCGACTTCTAAACAGAAAAGACGACTGTCTCATTATGATAAGAATCGACAAGGAAGACTGCCGTAAGCTTCCTCGAGCACTTCGAAAAAGAACCTTCATCGATTATTCCAATTCATTAGAAAGACCTCTTTGGGAAAACAAACTGCTTAGGTTTCTCAACGTGTCAGATGGTTCCGGTGACCAAGATGAGAAAGAGAAGCAGGCTGAATTCAACAACGCTGGCAGTAATCGTTTTCGTTTTTTAAAAAAGAAAGAGAAAAGTGCGAGAAATGAAGGTAGCCTGCCGAACATCGCAAGAAATAATAGCCTACAGATGAACATTGTTATGGAAAAAGAAACAGCTTTATAAACTTGATATATTCTGCTGCAGGTGACATTAACTAAAAGACAAAGATATTTAAGCCTATAAGGAAATAACAACGGCAACGGTAAAGAGAATATTACCAAAGAAAAATTTAATGAGAAGAATAATGGCCAAACGTTAACATGTTTTGTAATCTTTGCACACAAGGCCATCGTCTGCAAAACGACAACTTTAAATGACCAAGTTTCGCGTATTTCAGAGAACTTGAATTACGGCGGTTAACTTTTCGTATAATTCTAACTGCCACAAAATCAAAGCAATGTTGTCAAACAGTTTTCTGAAGAGTAGCTAAGGGTAGTTAAACACTCAGACAACTTTCTCGTTTTATAGTTCACCATTCAATTTTCTCTGATTCTTATTGGTTTAAATTGATCACGTGGCACGATAGTGTTCGTCCGCGGAGAGACACCATCAGCCCATAGTGCGTGCCCGTCCGTGGAAAAAACCCGGATGGATAATACTCGTCCGTGAAAATGTTTCTGTAAACAAGCGGGATTGTAGAAAATAAGCAGTTGATTAGAAATTTTATTAAGTGGGTTTTGTCTGTTTTCTTTTTCAAATTTACATTTTGTTTTCAAAGCTTTCACCTCAAAAAGTTGAAAATAATTCTATTGATTATTGAACTAGTGCGCTGAAGAAACTTTAGCGGTGAACAATAGAGTGCTTTTGTGTCGGAGCCATCGGTCTGATAGTTGCCCCTTGGAAATTTGATGTTCTTGAAACTAGCATATTTGCCCTCGAAACTTCGCTTCTCGGGCCAATATTTGTTTTAAAAACGTCAAATTTCGGCGGGGCAACTATCAGCCGATAGTTCCTCGACAGAAACACTCTATTTTTTAATTAGTATAAATAAGCGTTCAATCACGAATGCCGTTCTCTGATTGACTACGCTCCTCACTATCTGTTCTGTGATAGATAGTGAGTACCGTAGCAGTGTGCCCTTATTAAGGAAATGAGGGCCATTTCTTGGCCTTTTCGAAGTGTCTGTGAAGAGGATTTAGATTAAGTTTGAATGACTAGTAATTTTTTAATATAAAAACAATTTAGTTATTCGCTTACGATTTCTATGCGAGATACTTGACCTGGGCTGCGCCCTCGTCACCCATCACGCGAAAAACTGAAGTTCAAGCTCAAAATCTAATTGTTAAATAGCAACGATCGATAAAGAATATTACGACAAGCTTTCTTCAGAACTAATATAGAGAAACTTCATCGATCAGTCATTGGAGAGGCTTCTGGGAGAAGCTGGCTGCAACCATTTCTTAATGCTAAAAATCTTTGGAAGAGCTTTTAGTTTTATAGCTCTGAAATAGTGATGGTGAAAGTAAAGATCTCTTTATTTTCGTTCTGCTAATCCATGAATCCGACTTTATTATATGGCTTGTGTTTGGAGCAGGGGCTTAGCCAGGATTTTTTAAAAGGGGGGTCACACTGTCAAAATGAGGGTACTCACCAGATTGTTTTTGCCACCTGTTGTAGGTCCTTTGCTTATTAAAGGCTTACAAAAAGGGGGTCACGGTCATTCCCGGACCCTACGCTCCTGTGCAGCCAATATAACGTGCGCTCTGATTGGCTAATTCTACGGCATTAATCTTCTGTAATGCCTACGGGCCGATTACGGGCCTGCAAAAACAAAAGTAAAAAAGCATATAATAAACTACCTGTAGTCGTAATCTTAAGGCCGATTTACACGGTACGACTTTATCGCATACGACAAGTTTACGACAGGCCTACTACATGAATTGTTTCGTGTAAATCAAACCTACAACTCGCTTACGACTGTCGTGTGCGTCAAAAAAATTGTCGTAGGATTTTAAAACATGTTTTAAAACGCTGCGACAATCGTAGCCGAACTCTATAGAACATACGTATTTTGTGACAAATTTCTACTCAGCAGGGGACGAAGGAGAAGTTTTCTTCCGTCAAAATGGCGGACGAAGTTGTTGTTGACTGGTTCACATGAAGTCGCTTCTCGAAAAGTACGGAACGGACTAAAGCGAAAAACATCTCGTTAGAAAGTTTTTTCGAAGCGCAGGACAGCAAAAATATTTTATTACGTTTGTTAGAACTTTTTCGCTCCGTAAATCCCGGTGCAAACTTTTGCATAATTAATTTTGTAAGTGAAAATGTCGTACGCGTGTAAATGGACCCAAGTCTTATCGTAGTCCTATCGTAAGCTTGTCGCATGCGTCAAAGTCGTACCGTGTAAATCGGCCCTGAGAATAGAGCAGTGCGTTCACACGCGCGCCCTTTGCATGTTCGATCTACCTTTGGTGGCCATCGTAAGGTACCGGCCGTACGCACTGGGTTGACAAGATTTGTTTGGCTCTACCAAAAATTTCGACGAATTTTGTGTCCACCAAATTTTAAATTTGATAATCGCGTACCCACTTGAAAACGCTAAAATATTTGAGTGTCAAGAGTCAATCACGTTGAATGTATACACTCTAAGGGCCTCTTCATATGAGCCCGGTCGACCGGGCTGGCTCGGTTTCCGAGATCTCGCCTCGCCACTCTTTTCTTTGTAAAAATGTCGATGTGTTCATATGAGAGGCCGCGCTGGCCCGGTGACCGAGATCTCGGTAACCGGGATGAAAATTTTCCCATATGAACACTCCAACCCGGTGATCGGGACGAAACATTTTAGACAAAATAGCTTCGCTTTCATCAGAGAGCGGCTAAAATGGCATAATTTTGGTCTTGTATGTATTTCCACATCAGGAGTATGCGAAATAGCTTTATCAATAAAGTTACAAGGGTCCACAAAGCTATGACAGTCGCGAACAATATAAGTTTATATTCCACCATTTTGGTTGTGTTTCTTGAATTCATCCCGGTCGACCGGGCTGAAATTCCCATATGAACACACCACAGAATTTGGCTCATATGAAGAGGCCCTAAAAAGCGAGACGGCAAATTTACTTGATTGACATTTTCAGTCAAGTTGTAAAATATTACAATCAGTTTGACGCTAGACAAAACAAAATTGTTTTGCTCTGAGGCAAGGAGACGACGCCTTTGCGGCGCTTAACAAATTTTGGTAATACGAAAAGCACCGTTCTCACCTGTGCAACGAAACTGATAAATAGTTTCAAAATAAACAAAAATTTACCTAGTGCGTACGGGCCATGCACAAGTTTCATCGAATGCCAGATAACGATCTGCGCCTGAAGTTGAACTGGCGGTCAACAGATTATAGCTTGCGGTAAATTAACATGTACTGGACAAAATATTTTCCAGGAAAGGCAATTGAATTGTTAAAAATAAGAACTCATTTTTGCGACCTCAACACTAACAAATATTTCTTGAGACAATAAAGTTTTCACCAGCGACCCTCCAAGAAAACGCATCTCTGGCGTGTCGCCAAAAGTTTTTAAATTTTGTGTTTTTACTTATTTACATTGCTCAAATTTACATCTTGTTGGAGGCGAATTAATCATTCTGACTTGAAAACATGGCCTTTTAGCAAGTGACAGCACGGGAAGTTTGTTTTCTGACAACCAATGAATTTGGCGAGCCACAAATCGGAAAATATATATTTTCTGACCGCAGATCTGAGATCAGATTGCACGGAACAGTTGTTTTGTTACCACAGCTCATGGCCATTGGCCGTCGCTGAGCTTCAAAACGATTCCGCTAGTTTGCTTTATTTGGGGGTTGGCTTCAAAGCATTGTGCCGCCATGTTTAAACTTCTTTTTAGAAACTCTCTCGTCCGTCGAGGAAGTGTCAGATCTGTAGCACTATTTCTGAGATGGTAATAAGTCTGATCAGCCTTCCTTCTAAGAAAAGAGTTCCTAAGGTTGGGCGCGGTGTCGTCATTTTGTATTTCATACATCCATGTTGATTTGGCAAGGAGCCGCCTCACATCAAGTGTGTCCCAAGAGATGGTCTGGATTATATCAGTAGAACGAACATTATAACTAGCACCAGTACGAACCCTAGAAGCACAAGATTGAAATCTTTTTCGCTTATCTTTTAGTAATATACCCTAGTTGTCCCAAAGAGGAGAAAATTATCCAAAGTAAGGCTGTACTAGGCTCTTATAAACCTTTTCAAGTGTATTTACTGGAACAAAGGGCTCGATACGTCTCATCGCTCCAGTACCCGCACTGGCCTTCGCACAAATCATGTCAATATGACTATCTCAACTAAGTTTTTCATCTATCTGATCCCCTAGGCATTTATGTGTATTCGTTCGTGATTCGTTTACCACAACGAGTTGTTCGGTATTCTTGTTGCGATTGTGGATAGACACGAAAGGCTACCTATCACGGAAGCAGAGCAGCAGGCAAGATGGGCAGAGCATTTCGGTGACGTTGCACGAACCTGATCTTCACTCTGCGCAACATCATCGAGCAGTGCACTGAATGGATCAACTACGTAGATTTTGAGAAGGCTTTCGACAGCATCCACCGAGAAAGTCTATGATGCAGACTCAGGGCACATGTAATTCCACAACAGATCGGCCTTGTCATCAAGAGCTTCTACAAATAACTTCAAGTGCAGAGTGAGAAAACCGGTGTTAAACAAGCATGTCCTATGTCAGCGTTGTTCCTCTACATGACGATTGACTGGGTGATGCGGCAAACAACATCGGACCAACCGCGAGGCATCAGATGGACCCTCTTCTCAACCCTCGAAGATCTGGATTTCGCCGATGAAGTAGCGATGGTCTTACGCACTCGTCAGCACATGCAAGAGAAAAACACCCGTCTCAGCATGCTTGCACAACAAGTAGGCCTGAGGATCAGCGTGGAGGAGAAAAAAGTGATGATGCTGAATGTCCCAAACTCCTCGCCGGTCAAAGCTAACGGAGAAGATCTTCCAACAACCGAAGAATTCACCTACCTTTGTAGCACTGTCAGGCTTGACGACGGGGTGGGCAGCGACTTCAGGAATCGCTTCAACAAGGCCAGGAACGCTTTCAGACCGAATGCTAAACAACGTGTGAAAGTCATCCCAGTACAGCTCCAAGACCAAGCTAAGACTGCACCACAGCTGCGCACTTTCCACCCTACTATACGCAGGATGGTTGAAAGCGACCACAACAAACTGTCCACTTTCCACAAAAAAATTCTTGCCCGAGACCATCTCCAACCAAGACGGCATGGGAACCATCATCATGCGAAGGCGATGGAGATGGATCGGACATGTGATGAGACTCTATAGAGAGCCAGGCCACAGAGGGAAAGCGGAAACTATGGTGACCCAAGAAAACCTGCGTCCAACTGTAGAAGGGGAGCTCAAGACCCTCCATCACACCTGGGGGAACGTTCAGAAGCTGGCCCAGAACAGACAAAACTAGCCAAAAGGTTCGAGGTTATGGCAGAGTGTCGTCGGTGGCCTAGTGGATATGAATCTCGCTTTTAACTTTTTTCACTTAACAAAGTGGGATTTCTACATCATAAGTCTCACATGGTCTGAAACGCTGTTATATTGCTTCCATTTTACAGTTGTCTGCTCAGTGACCTGGCCCTTTGAATGACAACAAGGCTGAAAGTGACGTCCTTGTTTTGATACAAAACGCACTGCTTTTCATATGCAAATCAAGATAGTTCCAATGCTAACTAGGTCCATGACAAAAGCAGAGAGGTCGGGATCAAAGCAAAGTCATCTCCAGCCTCACTGAAGGCCAGATTACCGAGCAGACAACTGTAAAATGTTCTATTCTGAAATGTCTGGTCTTATCCTAGCCTCATTTAGAGAGAAAATCAGATTGTCAGTAGTCTAACAGCCGCAGTTCACAAACCAATCTTAGTTTGTTATCCAACCTGCGATTATATACTCCCTCCCTGTACCCGGTAAGCTGCATCGCGGACAAATTTTTATTTGTTCTGTTTTATGATCCATTGAAGGACTAACGCAAGTTTGTTTCAGAACTAAGAAAACGAAACTTCATCGTTCATTCTAAACTTTTTGAGAGGCTTCTTCTGTGACGCAAGCTGTACACCTTCAGATCGGTATCAAATTTCGACTTTTTGGTTAAAGTAATGATCCAGAAGAAATCTGTAATGCAGAAAAGAAATCATTGAAAAAGACTAAATATTGGCAGAGAAAGGGCGGTTTTAAGTTTTGGCCGGAAGTAAAAATTACCCGTCTGATTGACATATTTAGCGCTGTTTTCTCGAATCAGTTTGTTAACTTGAAGCGGACACTGTAAAGAGCTAAAACTCATAGGGAATTCGTCCGATTGCCCCCCAATTTTGACAGCGGGTAGATTAACACATAAACAACAAACCGGTGTCCGAAATTTTTCTTTCGAAATTTTTTTTCAATTGGAGCGATTTTTGTACAGACACTTCACATTTTTCTAATATTATTTGAAAAACGTAACTTTTCACTGTAACTGAATATGGCAAAACGCAGACACGTTGTTTTAGCGCTTTGGGTCCGAAAACTGAGGAACAAATTAAATTAGCGAAAGTAAAAATTCGCTTTGACTTGTAGCTTTGAAACTGTGATTCGGAAGCTCGCATTAACAAGTCGTGAAAAATTCGACAATTCATTTCATTTAAAAATTATTTGTATAGTTGGATAGCTAGCTCTGTAAGCTTTAATTTGATAAGGGGGTTTAGGTTTGTACAATTTAAACTGGACGCGCCACATTGCTTGGACGCGAGACACCCCTGAAGGTAACTGAAGGTCCATGGTAACCTTAATGTACTTTAAGTACGTTCCATAACACGTTGATACTAACTGCAAAACCAAACATCCCTTCTTCCCTTTAATCCAACTACTAGTCCATTCATTTAACTTTACTCCTACTTGAAATTATTATTTTTTAAATGTTTCTTTGAGGCAATGTGCCCACTTTAGTAGTTTATATCTATGGTGACAAACTATAGTGATTATATCATATGGGGGGCCACATCACTTTAGATCCTGTAAATTTATTGCTTCAAGATAGACCTAGGCTCGATTTCTGCCGTTTTCTCGTGTCTGGTCTACCCTGATGGTAATCGAGCCTAAGATAGACATTTTACAACAAACTTTACGTCGTATCATATTTCTTAGTCACACGTCTCTCTGGAATAGAAATAGCTGGTATGGAATAAAATTGTAAAATGCAACTAAACAAGAACCAACAGGGTTGTTTATTATTTTCAAGCCGCTGTCAAAGGGCCGCTTTCAAAATTGAAAACATTGAACGATATAGCTCTTCAGGCATTTTGTCACACTTGTCTTCGCTCAGCGCTGCATCGTGTCTCGCTGATAGTAAATGACGCGAGACTCTTTTGTATGATCAAAATCCTTTGCGTTACAGTAACTTTGACCTTGTAGCCTACAACTTGGACAGAATAAAATGAGAAATAAAACTACCCCTCCCCCCGAATCAATGATGAACTCGCCGGTCTAACCAAAGCGCGCCATTTTTTTCCATCATTGAAATGGGGGGAGGGGTGGTCTTAATTTCTCATTTATTTGTCCAAGATTGTACGCAAGGGTTCATACGTGACAAGACAATGGTGTCTGTAATTAAGAGCGGATTATTCAACACTTTGGCGTGATATAAGGCAGTGGTCTCTGACGGAGTGACGTCCGTCACAGCTTAAGAGAGGAATCTAAAATAAGGCATTACAAGTTGCGTATTTTTGGCAATACGGGCTAAATAAAAGGGCCGGTTTTTCTAACGTCAACTTTCCAAAACACGCCAGCGAATAATAAGGAATCATATCAGCGCTCGAGAACCCATAATCAACATGGCATCGAGAAGAAGAACACCGGAGGAGACAAAAGCTTCAATCCAAGCTCTAAAGGCTACCACAAATCTCACATTAACTGACATCGCTGAATGTTGTAAGGTTTCGACTGCAAGTGTCCAAAGCATAACAACCGCAAAGACGCAGCGCCTGGGAAAAATAGACATTTGTGCGGTAGAAAGAGAAAGCTTACTCCTGATCATGAGGCATTGGTTCTTGGAAGCATTGCAGAATTAAGAGAGCGAGAGGGCTCATTTACTTCGCGGCGTCTGATGGACAGGACAGGAATTCGCCATGTGAGTGATCGAACTGTCCGACGCCTGTTGAACAGAAAGGGCTACTTCTTCCTCGTAAAAAAGGGACTGATGAGTGAAACGGACAAGGCGAAAAGAGTAGAATTTGCTCGAAAGATGCAAGCAAATTATCCACCGACTGTTTGGACCGACAATCTAGCGTTTTACTTAGATGGAGTCTCCTTCGTTTACAAGACGAACCCCATGGACCAAGCGCGAGCTCCCAAAGGGAGAGTGTGGAGAAAAAAATCTGAAGGTCTCAAACAAGGGTGCTTGGCTAAGGGGAGTAAAGCTGGAACAAGAGGAAAAGTTGCCAAGATGATGGTAACAATAACTCACGGTAAAGGCGTTCTGACTTGTGAGAGATACGAAAAAATGGATGCGCAATATTTTACATCTTTTATTGACCAACATTTTGACACCATGTTTGAACGATCTGGTATAGGATTGAATCGACTATGGTTGCAAGACGGGGATCCCTCACAAAACAGCAAATCAGTCTGTGATGCTATGGCTCGTTGTCACGCCGAACTTTAAAAATACCGCCACGAAGTCCAGACTTAAATCCGATTGAGAACGTTTTCCACATTGTATCTAGGAAGTTGCAAAAAGATGCAATTGATCAGTGTTACTTTCGTTACAAGTTCTATTTTTGGTTTGTTTACATAGCTATTACTCACCAAGGATTTGTTTATTTTTAAGTTTTATTACTCATGCTGTAACCTTTGGAATCTATGTAATCTAACACCACGTTTTCCCCATGAGTTTTGAGTCGCGCTATCTACGTTCTCGTTGTTTTCTCTATCGCTATCGTCCCAAGCTATCTATCGTTTTCGTTTATCGCTACCCCTCGTAGGAGCAAGATCAAAGTAAGTTTTGTTTTCTATTTTTCCTTTAGTCGTGATTATCATATGTACAAGAATCTGTGTTCCATCAGTATCCTTGATTTATGTTTTGTATCTTAGCTAGTATTAGTATATGTAATCGCAATGGGGGGCCGAGGGCAAAAAAGGATTAATTTCACGAGTATTTTCAAAGTTTTCACAAAATTGCCCGAGTCGCGAAGCGACGAGGGCAATTTGGAAAACTTTGAAAATACAAGTGAAATTAATCCTTAATTGCCCGAGAGCACTTGCGATTACTTGTTTATCACATAAAGGGCAAAATTTTGTACAAAGGTTCAAGGTCTTGCCGTCGCGTAAACAGGTTTGCCGGTTGTCATTATTTAACAGGCTAGCAGTAACACGGGGAAAGCCTACTATAATAGTAAGCAAAACACAGCAACGTGGTTCAATTCACTCAAAGCCATTTCTTTACAAACAAAAACTATAAGCAATCTAATTTTATTCACCTGTTTCGCGAAGCTTGCAACGGCCGTGGACTACTTGTCTTCGATCGATGATAGACGTAAACAAGTGTCCAAACGAGCTCTAACAACTTCTTGAATCCAAAACTGTCCTTTCCACTGTGAAAACTTCACGTGCCAACAAAATGTACGCTGTTTTTACGCCGATAAAGTGAGCTGTAATTTACTAATAAGGCGACCCGAAGCAAAACGAAGAAATTAAACGTTTCAGTTGGCGGCCCATGAAGTTCTGTAATTCTATGTTTCGTGCAACACCAGCCGTCTCCACTCAAACGTTTTTCAGGCTGCGAATCAATGCATTTTTAATCGGAAAAAATCCTTTTGCTTTTCCACCAAAGACTGCGCTTTGTTGCATGTTGATCCTCTTTCACGTTAAGATAAAATAACCGTGTTTAGATCAAACTCAGAAGCGATCTTCTTTTCTTTTCAAAATCCGTTTGAAGCGGGAAACCAACTCAATGCAGGCGTGCTCAGCCAATCAGCATCAAGTAATTTTGCCCGTGGGCAATTAAAAAAAATTAAGAAAAAATGCCCTCTGTCTCAGCCAATCAGCATTCAGTAATTTTGCCCCGTATGTTGATAGTTGTACATAAGCCTTTTGGTATCGTTTGCTTTCAGTTCGAACCACACATCAAACCACAAGCACCAAGCACAACTGACTTTTCGCACTCCACCAAGTACATCGTTATTCATCCTAATATATTGATTCCGGGGTCGCCTCTTTCCCTTATTAATAAACGCTACCGATTGATTTACTTTACTTGGGTTTTCCATTCAAATGTGCGTCCGTAATGTTTTTCAAGCTCCATTAGTCCCTACACGTCGGCTTCGCGCGTCTGGAAGGTCCCAATCAGCGCATTTACACGTGAGTGATATCAAGAGTTCTGCGATAGAGTGCGGAGAACAATCTATGATATTTCTCATCAGCTGATAGACAAGACTATAGAATCTATGAATACTCGCATAGCCGACATAATACGAAATAATGGTGAAAGACTTAAGTATTAGACATTTCTTGTCGTCCGTTGAACATGTTCAAAATGATACTTATACACGTTTTAGTGACGGTTCACAATATATTTCAAACGATTTATAATTTGTTTCTGATGATTAAAAACGGTTTTTTACGATTCTGGCCATCGTTTAAATAAAGAGTTATCTCTGGATATTATTTTAATTTTTGCCGCAAAACCGTGCTAAACCGTAGAAAATCGACGGTATCAGTCTGTAAACCTTCCCAATTTATTTGTTAATAGATGGAAATCGCAAAACATTCTCTTGTACCAAAGAAAACAATTGCACAGCAATAAAAAATATGCAATTAGCAAATCTCTGTAGTCTTCGCCTGACAAAGCTAATAGCTTTAAATTAACACAAACAAAGACATGAAGCTGACTGGCGCAGTGATATAGCGCGAGGTTTGCGAGGTTAATATGATGCGAGGACCCTCAGTTCAAGACCGCGGTTTGGTCTGCTAATTTTTTTCTTTTTTTTTTCCTCCGGTAATCCTGGTTGGTTAACTTGTTTAGATTTGTTGCATTGGTCCTTTGGCCTATCACATAATAAAATATGAGTTGCTAATTTTAGGGAATTTTTGTTGTTCTTTTTCTTTATAAACACAGGGTAATTAATGATGCAGCTGAAATACAGTGTTTAATCAGGGATCTTATGAAGTTTTGCTGAATTAACGGATACACATAGTGTATTTACATGGAATAAGTAACACTGAGTTCCACAATAATATTTTGCGAAAAGAAGTTGTCGACCTCAAGTAGATGTATGTATTGGTTATTGTAATTTTCCGCGAGCTGAGAACAATAGAATATTTATGTGACTTCGTTAAAGAAGTAAATTCTTTTACCAATAACTGCTCATGAACACGCATTTATACATATTTAATTTGGCATCAATACAGTTCATGACCTACAGTTAAAACATCCCGTACTATGAATTCATTATCATCAATCACGCACGTGAGGGTTCACTTGTTATTCAGTTGGATTTTTTTCCGCAGTTCTTGAACGTGCGACGGCAGATATTTTCTTCTGGATAACGATCTATATAGTATACATAGCCTCTGGTAACGCCAGTGTGGACCTCGGACAATCTTGGACAGAATAAAATGAGAATAAAACCACCCCTCCCCCCGAATCAATGATGAACTCGCGGTCTAACCAAAGCGCGACATTTTTTCCATCATTGAAATGGGGGGAGAGGTGGTCTTAATTTCTCATTTATTTTGTCCAAGATTGCAATCTTGGACAGAATAAAATGAGAAATAACAACCACCCCTCCACCCGAATCAATGATGAACTCGCGGTCTAACCAAAGCACGCCATTTTTTCATCATTGAAATGGGGGGAGGGGTGGTCTTAATTTC